>JAWWEQ010020701.1:0-29903 GCA_035583055.1 Torymus tubicola
TTTCGCGCGTGGACTATAATATACGTTTTATCGAAACTTTCACGCGCAGATATTGAATCATCTTCATAACGCGCGGATGTGTTTCGAAAAAATCGTGTCGATATATATATATATATATACGGTATAAAGTCATTGTCAGAGTCAGTTTTTATGCCGCCGCCTGTTTTTACGGCTTTTCTCTGGCCTCCTATGTAAGTGTTTTATGGATTTATGCTTTTTTTTTCTCTCTCTACCAGAGCTCTCGCTTATATACAGCCCTTTTATCCCCCCAGATTTATCAAGCACTTTTGTCAAGCTCGCGTCGCTTTCGAGCGCGCGCATATATAAAACGCGCATCCATAAATTCATATACGGCGATCGTTAGGATTAGCGCGTAACAGAGTTCATAAACGCCTATGTGCGCGCGTGTAATTCAATCATTGAATTCACTGCCTATGCTGTACACAATAGTCGGGAAAATTTGGAATTTCACGTATATATAATCGTTATATCGATTGTTATTTTGACTATAGCCGTTCCTGGTGCCAATGAGGGTGCTGATGTTGCTGGGCGGCGGTTTGCTAGCTGTTTTTGGTAGCGAGATGATCGAGTTAGGTGGTGCCGGACCCCTTGCCGTTGTCGCTGCAGCGTTCGTGAGTTGCTACTTCTGGCAGAAAGATGGCTGGGAAGTCGACGATGTGAGTTGGATTATTGCTTGTTGATTAATTAAAAAGTTTTTAGAGTTGAGGTATAGTAATAATTATTATAATGATATAGCTTTATTATGTTTACAAAAGTAAAATGGGTTGCATTGATTGGGAACAATTGTGTGCTTTGCTTGCTAAGTATTCTATTTGCTTTTTTAAAAAAGTTTTAGAAAGAGTAGTTATACTAACGAGTTGTAGTTTGGGTTCGATACAAATCTATAATCACTGTAACTCTTGTATGTTATTATGATAATTGTTTCAACTATGATAGTAGAATGTGAACTATAAATTGGATGTTTTTCATTTACATTTGAAGCTAAAAACGAAAATTGCTTCCTTTTCATAATTATTTGTCAATTAAAAATAAATTTTGATGTTTACACTTCATAAAATGGGTATTTTAAGTGATAGCTAAACTCTTGTATGAATTGTATTAGATTTATCTTATTACTACGTTGATTGATGATTAATTGTTAATATTAACATGACATACGTAAAATTTTACTTAAAATTTTCTTATGATAGCAATGGTAATTATTATTAAAATCACTCTAGTGAAACAGAACATTAAATATAATTTACGTTATACATTGTCACCCTCAGAACCCAGTAGCGACGGCCTTCGAGATCTTCTGGATGATCTTTGAACCAATCCTCTTCGGCGTGACGGGTACGCAGATAAAAATCGCGGAACTAGAGGGCAACACGGTCTACATTGCAATCGGCGTCCTCTTAGCGGGTATAATACTACGTATCCTCGTCACTGTCTGCGTGGGAATTGGTTCCGGCCTTAACCTCAAGGAGAAGATTTTCATTGCCTTCGCGTGTATGGCCAAGGCGACAGTTCAAGCAGCTTTGGGTCCGGCTACACTTGACAAAATCCGCAGCTCCGACGCGATCGAAGCTAGTAAAGAGCAGTTACATTACGGCGAGATCGTCCTGATGATGTGTGTCTTGTCAATCCTCCTAACAGCTCCTGCTGGTGCGATTATCATTATGTTGTCAGGCCCGAAACTTCTTACAAAGACGCGCGCACCAATCGCGCCTGCGCATGATGGCTGGCGGTCCCGGCGACCGTCTATACGCGATATATCGATTATCAACGAGCTGCCGGACCTCGAGGACACGACGACAACCACGACGACGCCGGCTACCATCACCGAGATCATACCGCACTCCAACTCGACAGCGTCGATGATACACAATAACCTGGTGAATCACGCGCTCCACGAGAACAATCATCGATAACGACGAGTTGAAGAGTTTTGGTATATGATCCATCTACTATCCTTCTCCCATCCCCCTCCCCCCCATTTCCCTTCTTCTATACCGATACGTGCCTTACTTCCGCTACACTTCCGCTCTCATCTCTCTCTATCTTTCTCTCTCTCTCTTTCTCTCTCTCTATCTGTCCATCTCTTTGTCTCTATTTCTATCTCTTTCGTATGCGATCGATATAGAGCCTATCCTTGTATTATATTGTTGTATTATATAAGTCTGTCGTATGTATACGAGGCAATAAGGAAGAAATTTAAAAAAAATTTGTATACTTATATATATATTATTGTAGGAGGATATATGTTTATTCACCCATCTGCCTTCCATCTTTTATCGTTGCGCGTCTTGTTGACTCTTAATCTTCGTTACTCTCATTGTTCCTCATCTTCTCGTTTAACGCATATATCTTACACGGAAAATAAATAAATAACTAATTCTACTACTCACAGAGTTGATTGAAATTTAAATGGAAAGGTTCATTTTACTTGAAATAGTATCGGTAAAAAAGGCATGAAAGAAAAGTAGAATCCTCTTTTTGTTGATTCGAAATTAGCATATGATACGGTTATAGATCTTTAAAAAAAAAATAGAGTCTCCTCCCTTACTTTACAGGAAATTCTTCCGTTTTCAATAAACTCTTTTAAGTTCATAAATAACGCGGAAAATACATCTTAAATATTTAAGATTATTTTTCTTACTTATTTCTTTACGTTAATTCCAGGTAAAATGTTTCAATATAAAACGATTAATTTAACTGTAATGCAAAACGATTGGATTAACTGAATTTTCTTTTCCGTGTAAGCATACCGCATCTATATATACGCTATTTTAAGTCGAGAGACATGTCCAACTTTAGTTACATACATAATAAATATACATCTACAGTACAGATATATAAATATAGTCTTTAAGCAGCTGTGAACTTTCTCGTTGATTCGACGAAAGAAACGCGACGATGCGCCTCGTCCTCGGACAATTGATGAGAACGCGCGCGCGCGCGCGGGGTGAGCTTTAAAGAAGAAAAGACGCGCGCGCGTTATTATTGGTCGTATTGCGCTTAATGACCGCGCGTTGCTGCTCATACTGTCTCTCTCTCTCTTTCTCTCTTTCTCTCTCTCTCTTTCTCTCGAGCGCACGAGCGCGCTTTATGATTCAATTATATTGCATTTGCTCGCTCGCTTGCGCGCGCGCGCGGTCGATGAGAACCATAGCGTTTTCAATGTTCACGCCATCGTGCGTCTATATATACGTATATTACATACATACATATAGATATACATATATATATATATACTATACATATAGCCTTTTACGTTGAGATATAGGGACATATATGCGTCGGCGCGTCGCTTTTCTATTAAGTTTTACGCTGTACTAAATACTTGTTATGGTATTTATATTTATAGTACTTTGTGAGTGTTTATTTGGTACTTTAAGTATTAATATAAGTATGTTATGAAATTTTAATTGTAGTTTTTGTTAATACTTTAATACCAGTATTAAATAATAAAAAAAAGAAAAAGTATGAAGATTAATAAAAAAAATCTCACTGTGTGTGTGTGTGTTATTTTATTATTACGTTTTAAATTTCATGCACATAAGTGTATGTACAATATTTGCCTTTTATCAAGCCGTTAATGCAGAAACGTAATTATTAAAGTTTAATAATATAAAATATCTCTCAAGAAGGTTAATATAACGTATGATTATTAATTTGACTTTTAATCTTTATCAAATTCAGTTTAATTACTAGAATTCATTAAATAATGATAATAATAATAATAATAATAATAAAATAAAGTATTTTCCGATTGATATATAGCTTTGACGGTGCTTCCGGAATTTAATTGAACTGAAAATTGAACTTTTGAATTCCGCGAACTGAAAGCAGCTGATAATCAATTGGTGTTCGGATTTAAAGCATTAAATCCGATTATACGATTTTGTCTTATTTTATCTTTTCTTTCCGTGGTATTTGCAGATACACTAAATAAATAGTGTGCAGCCAGGTGTTAAGGCGTTGAAAGCTGAAAAGCTCTATAAGTTTATT
Organism: Torymus tubicola; assembly: GCA_035583055.1. NCBI lineage: Eukaryota > Metazoa > Arthropoda > Insecta > Hymenoptera > Torymidae > Torymus > Torymus tubicola. The sequence goes on from JAWWEQ010020701.1 coordinate 4,015, forward strand.
TATTACTACCACGCCAATATTTCTTTAACGTTTTCCAAAACGCTTACGCAACGTATCTAATATATATTTATTTTTCGTGATAACGCACGCGTGTAAATTATATTTGTGTAATGAGTTAGCATCTGGAATGTTTTGTTTCTCCTCGATAGGTTAACATCAATTGAGGAATTTGATTAACAACGCAGTGTGTTTAATTTTATTTATTCAATATGTCATTATAAGTGTATACATAAAGTTCACGTGACATTCTTATATTATAGCGGTACATATATATATTTTACTGAGAATATGATGAACGTTTATGAAGTTGAGGATTGACGTGAACGGCACTCATGTGTTAGCTAGCTTATTTTCTTTGAATGGCAGTAAGTATGAGCGGTAAAATTATCCTGTTTAAAGATACAATTATAAACGCATGTTGTGTAGAATAAACACAACGTTTTTATAAAGCGTTAATTAGAGTAGGAAACATTGTAGCATAAATTTAGTTTATTTAAAATAACCTTCTGTCAAAATTATATTTTGGTGAAAACAAATTTAAGGTAACGAATTTTCACGTAGAAAATAATAATTTGCCTTGAAAAATTTTAATTCTAGCATTTTAAATGAAATATTTTTGATATAATTTCATATGTATCATCCATACCACGGGAATTTTATGAATTTTCGAGTACCCTTTGCGAAATAAAATATTGTACATAGTGGATATATAGGAAAATTAGAGAAGGCATATTCCGTTAATTTGAAAGGCTAAAAAGCCTCCGGAAAGGTAGAAAAAAAAGAAAAAACTTATTTGTAGCATCAAAGGGTAGAGCTTCGACAGTGGCGTATCTAAATGCGAAATTTAGTCTAATTAAAGTTAATTCAAGTGAAATTTAGGTCGCGCGCGCGGGCAGTATTCGATCTCCGAAGTCTTAGAATTCCTCTATACCCTTTTTCCGACTTTTTAAAAGTTTTTCATATCGAATTTTTTTTTGTTCGAGTTAAGGTTTTCTAATTGAAGCCTTTTAACTTTCTTTTCAATTACATTCGACATACATATATGGAATATGGAAATAAGATAATTGTATTTCCACATATTGATTATGCTAAACTATATATAGAGCAGAATGAATTATTGCAAAACTTTGATGTAACTCTTTTTATATGTTCTTTATACACGTATATATAGAATATGGACAAATTTTTGCTTTTTCCAGCAAAAACTAATTAGAAATTTCACAAAAGAGAAAACTACTTACGAAGAGTGGCTTGAACATTAAAAAATTTTTTAAAAAAACAGCTCTTTGATGTAAAACTCGCTTTGAAAACACTGAATAAGCTATCCATTGAGGTACATAATATATAAGTAGCATTTTATTAAGCATTATATAAATAATACAATTATAAACATTGTTTACATACTATACACGTTTCTTACATTCCATAACTAAACAACAGTCTTCTTTATTAAAAGTACAAATTTCCTCTGCTTTCTACGACCCGCGTTTATCAAAAAAATTAAGTCAGTCCACTCATACATATGGTACTTTCTCCAAAAAAGTGCCTCCTAAATTCCCCGTAACTCCGTTAATTATCGCACATGCAACGCAAACAAATTGAACTCGGTTGAAGGAAATTGTTTGTATTTAGTCTGTGAAAGTTAACGGAGTTACGCATTCCATAGGAGAACGCGTAACTCCGTTAACTACGTCAGGCTAAATACAAACATTTTCCTTTAACAGATCAAAAATCTATTAACTATATGTATCTAAATAATACTTTTTAAGTAAAATGGATGAATATTGTTAATACATCGAGTTCAATTTGTTTGTATTGCGTGTAAGACATAAGTTTTTTTGGAGAAACTACCATATGTATATATAAATACAACACAACTTCCATACTACACGTCGTCTCTGCCATGTATTACCCTTTAATTTTATTCAAATTAAAGCCGTCACGTTAAGTACACATATATATAGACGAGAATAAAGAAAGCAATTCAACCTAGAAATCATTACATCGAAAGCATAATAATAAACCTCTCCACCGCAATACGTACTCCATAAAAATCCATGTTAAACGGGCCAGCGTTAGACGTAGAAAGCCGAATGAACGAAAATACTTTCGTCGCGGCGTTTTGCTCCCTCCGAAATCTTCCCTCATCCCCTTCCATACACATACATACACATCTACACACACACATAGCCACACACATACAACTCGAATCACGAGATTCCGGGCGAATTCCCTGTTTACGGATTATAAAGCTTTCGATGCTACTACTCTGCTCCACTGGCTCTCTCCCCTCGCACGCGCGCGTTTGCTTCTCTCTCTCTCTCTCCCGAGAGGGGGTGAGAGAGAGAGAGCTGGCCGAGGTCGATATTCGACTTTACATAATCCCCCGTTCGCGTAAAAGTCCACATTACTGTCCTGTCCCTCTTCTCTCTTCTCTCCTCCCTCCTCTCTCTCTCTCTCTCGGTTAAGTAGTAGTCGAGCTGAGCATAAAATTGGACGTGATAGTCGTGTTGCTCGCGCTCTTACGCACCGGGTGTAATACGTTGAGTGTGTTACCACTGTCCTTGCTCTTCTGTGGTATCATAGCAGTGCAACGTTGACGTAGAGCATTGTATACCTTTGATTTCAATACGAATAGTATGAATATCCAGAGACCTTGAAGTGCATTGATCACGTCGGCAACGTAGAGAATTTTTTGTAGCAAGATTGGCATTTGATCGTAGTAGCTTAGTAAGGATGGGATGTTCTCCAATACCCACGGCATACCCATCACCATGAACAGCTTCAGATTCATTATCAACCTGCGGAATATATGCAGACAAATTGTAATGAGAGGTGGGCAGGGGAGAGGGAGAGTGAACGAAGAATTAGTCGTTTGTATAATGGAAAAGCTTGGGGAGCGAGGAGGAACTCGACGTTGGAGGGAATTTAGGACTCGTGGGTTATGTTGATGTATATATATATATGCTACTCGCTTTAGAAATTCAACCTAAGATTGACAAATCCCGACTATTTTGTAATTCTCGCACGTGGAATACATCGTGTGTGTATATATATATATATATATATATATATATATATATATATATGTATAGATGAGATTTTCCGAGTGAATTTACAATTTTGCTTGAAATTTTTTCGCGTAATTATTTCTTCAAAATTCCAGGGTATCAGCGTTGCGTTTTCATAAAGCGCGCGCGCGTGGCTTAATTTTTTCGTTTCTCCTCTTTCTCTCTTTCCCTCTCTGCTTGCCGAGGAAAAAAAATCCCTCTCCCTCTTTGCTCGTTCGACCGTAACTCCTCTTAACGGCGCCCGACTCCCCGCGGCAGCAGTAGTGTAGCATACACACACCTACTTCAGGATGCAAAACGCGGGCACGCTTTCCGACCTTATTAAATCCCGAAAACTTCTTCTCTCTCTCTCTCTCCCCTCTCCGCCCCTTGAATAGCATTCAGAGATATACACTGTACAGCAGGCAAGCACGACGACTCCCCCTCCCCCCCTGGAAACGGAAAAACTTTGCGAAACAACGACAGTTGAAAAAAAAAAGTAGAAAACGGGAGAGATAGAGAGAGAGAGAGAGTGTAGAGTCGTAAAAAAGGTCAACCGCATGCAACCGCGTATAATATGAAGCTTGAGAGTCATCCTCGCCCACTTTCCGATCGCGGCTGTTAAAAGCACGAGAGAGATAGAGAGAGTGAGCGTCCAAGATTCTTAGCGAGCGGACGATCAGTCATGCAATTGGAAGATCGCCCGTGATCTTGCTTATATGTGTGTGTATATATTACTGAGCTTTTTTTTCTCTCTTCTTTCGCTCGGCGAGCGGAGAGCATTAAGGAGCTTATAAATTCAAGAGGCCAGCGCGTATAAGTGACGTTTATGATTTTTTCGTTATTTACAATTATTCGAGAATGATTTGTGGTTAAGGATTTTCGTTGCGGTATTTATGTATTGTTGAGAAAGTGTATTATATATTTATCGTTAGACGATGGCGTATATAAGCGCAGCGGATTACCCGGGTTTTTTTTTGCGAAAGATGTAGTATAATGTAAATTTTAAATAATCGTGATTTACATAGCGTTTATTAATGAGATTTAATGGAGGAAATTGGGTCACGTTGCTGCGAAAACTCTTCAGATATTACAGCGTTCGAGATTAATAAAAATTAAAGGAAAAAACAGAAATTTTTGTTGACAGCAGCTGTGTATAAACGTAATATTTATATTAAAGAGTATATTTTCGTTTTAAATGTATATAAAAAATAAAAAAACATTATACAGCGCATACGTACATTATTCTTATTACATTCCCGTGTTAAAATAAAGCTGGCGTTAGTCTAGTTTCGGAACTCTAGTAAAAGTTTGCCTCTCGCGCCATTTTTCTAAACTTTTCAACGAAAAAAAAAGAGAAAAAGAAAAAGAGACCGAAGCGCGAAAATTTCCCGTTTATCCGATCAAGCGTAACCTGGTTTTCGAATCTATTTCTTAAAGCATATTTAATTCAACCCCGCGTAAATAACACCGTAAAAATCACGAATACTTTTCATCTTTATACATCCATATTATTTTTCAATCATGTCAAACCAAACCGTTCGAGCAAACAATTTGGATTAACGCGTTACACAAGCCGCACAAAAACATTATACCACCGCCACCTCGAAACCCATCATCGCTAGCCCAAACCGCAACGTAGCGGAGCGTCAGTGGTATATACGTACATATATATGTATATATAGCGACAGTATAGCATCGGAATGTACATCCATCCGCTTTTCCACTCTACCAACTCATGCAAATGCGGGCGAAATGGTACCACTGCGCGTCGTATAAATATATATATATGGCCAAGTCTGTCAAACCGAGAGATCAAAAAATAGATTTTCTTGAAACTCTCATTCTGGATATCCCTGAATTTTTTTTTGTGACCCATAATTTTGGAGATATAAGAGGTCAAAAACTGAATTTTGATGATTTTTTTTGCATTTTTGACCGATTTTCATTAATTTATAACTCCCTCGGGAAGCATTTTTCGCAATAGACACAAGAATAGTTTTTTTTTTTAGAACTCTCTCAGCTTCTCAATAAAAATACCTTTAACGCCGTACGTTTATGCTTTCACTTACGTATATGCAAATGAAATATTTATTTTTTATAAAAAATTAAAAGTCCGATCAGGACCTTCTTTACCGTTTTTACATCTAAAAAAATTCATTTGTATCATAATAGACATATGCCTCAGTAAGATTTAACATGTATTACTATTATATGTATTATTCTCGTAAAGAAATAAATAAATAATTTTTTTTAAAGTTGTACACAGGTCTGAAAAAAATGTAGTTAAATTCTACGAGAAATTACAAGAAAAAAAGTCTATGTAAAATATTTCGAAATTTGAGCTATAAAATCCTTTAATACTGATAAAATTTCATCATTAAATTCAGAATTTTGATTAATTTTTAGCTCAAAAATGAAGCAAAATTTCGAAATATCTTACATAGACCTTTTTCTTCTAATTTCTCGTACAATTTAACTATATTTTTGTTATACCCGTGCACAACTTTTTAAAAAAAATTATGACACGAATGAATTTTTTTAGATCTAAAAACGATCGTTAATTATTACAGGATTCATACGGAAACTTTTGGACAATCAAAAGGTATCTCCATGAATTTTTGAGTAGAGAAAGTCCTGATCAGACTTTAATTTTTTAAATTTATGTTTCATTTACATATTAGTGAAAGCATAAACGTACGGTGTTAAAAGTATTTTTATTGAAAAGCTGAGAGCGTTCTACAAAAAAAAAACTATTCTTGTGTTTATCGCGAAAAATGCTTCTCTGAGGAGTTATAAATTAATGAAAATCGGTCTAAAATGCAAAAAATCATAAAAATTCAGTTTTTGACCTCTTATATCTCCAAAACTATGGGTTAAAAAAATCTAAAAAAAAATTCAGGGATATCCAGAATGACTAGTAGAACATTTTCTGAGAGTTTCGAGAAAATCTATTTTTTGATCTCTCGATTTGACAGAGACTTGGCCATATATATAAACCAGACCGCGGCGGATCATCATAATCATCCTCATCGTCAACGTCGGCGTGTCGGTAATGTTAATGATGGCGCGCATATCCGACGACTCACCTCGTTCTGTCCGAGTGGAACTTCCTTGCCGTTGGGTCTTTCACATTGGCCATAGCACGCTTTATCTCAGCCTTCACCTTGTTGCAACGATACGCCGTCACCGCGAAGAAACCAACGTTTATCAGTAGAGTCAGACTGATCGGCAGCATGAAGAAGACCAACTCGCCTAGTGAATGCTCTGCGAATGTTTATACGTTTGATTTGTAATAAGGATAAGTGCTCCTGTATATAATATAGATGTAGATGAAGTGATATGTTATAAATGAGATCGTTTATCTTGTATAATTGCAATTACTTAACCTGAAGATTCGATGTTGTTTTTATTAAAAGCAATTCGCATTTTATAATTGCCTCTGCATCGTGAATGCTGGGCGAGTTCAGAGGTATATAATAGCCAGAGCTTTTTCAGAATGAAATCGTTCAAATATGTATACTTGGAAAGCGTATTTCGTAGCGAAACTCTTTTGCTCTCTCTCTCCCTCTCACTCACTTTACTCTTACACATTAATCGACAGTTATACCTATATTGAACTGCTGTCAGTGTAGTTTGTAAACATTTTCAAAGCGCTGCGTTTCGACTAGCGCAAATAAATAAACGAATCAAGCTAACGCCAGCGTGTAAAATCAATAAAAGATCGATCCATTCATCGAACCTGGTCGCTCTCAAAGAGGTGAAGTAAATTCCATCTACCCGATGAAAATTGAGACATTCGCCGGTTTCTTCCTCTATACATAGCATCGAAAAACGAAATTCTAATGACGCGCTTTGTACCTGGTTTCTCCCATTCTATGTACATCTGTAACGCGCGTTGTAGAGAAAAAGCTCGATGTAGCCCGGTATATAAGGAAAGACCAAAAGAAGAAGAAAAAAAGAAAGAAGATGAAAAAAAGGAGAAAGAACGCAAAAGAAGGGGAGGAAGGACCTGATCTTGTCGAGTGTTTAAGAGACGCTGGCGGACCCGACTTTCCAACTCTCCCCGAGAATTCAATTAATTTTCCGCAGACCGGCCGCGCACTCTGCAGAATGCCGTCAGCAATTTTCGCTCTTTCCCTACCTCCCTCCACCCTCCCCGCGCACGATTGAAAGACTAATGACTCGCGTTCCTTTCTCTCTCTCTCTCTCTCTCTCTCTTCTCGCGTGAGCCTAATGAGACATAATAATGCGCCTTATATATATAGGTACACCTTTATGTACTCACTCTTGAACCAGCATCGTTCTCTGCCCATTTTTTCCTCCAGGAGGACTGTGTACTGGAGGATCATCGTCAAGAAGGTGAGCAGAAGCGCTAAACCCCAGGCGTAGCCACAGTAAAGCAGGAACCGTGTGCGTTGCTGACGTCGTTTATTCGCTGCGCTTGCCGGACCCTGCATACCCCTGTGTGTGTGTATAAGAACTATTAGGTTGCGGGTCAGTTGGTTTACCGAGAATAGCGGTTGAATTAACGTGTTTATTATTAAAAATAATTGAAACAAAATATTTTCGTTTATTTTATTTTTTTTTGTTTGCAACATAATTATGCTAGAAAGTTTTACGTTCAATATTCATTAGAGCTAGCTAATTAACTCTTCTTTACTTTGCAATCACCTGCAACGTTTTCTTTTGCAAAGCAGAAGTTTATGATAAATTACAGCAGTAATAACATGGTATTATGTTTTCTAGTGATTTCCCGGAGTTTAATTTTCTCTAGATATTTCTCTCTCTCTCTCTCTCTCTCTCTGTCTCCCTCTCTTTCTTCCTCTGGTTGTATATAAAATGTGTATAATAAAAATGAAAACGCTAACAGTTTAACGTTACTTCGTATAGGAGCGTAAACTTTGTAGACGCTTGTATTTTTAGTTCGTATAAATTTTATTTTTAAAAAACATTATATTTACTCGGTGAGTATACACTGTAAATATTGCCTCGACATATAAAGAAATAGAACAAAAACGAAATCTTCCCGCTCCCCACCCCTCCCCCGATAACACAATAACAATCCTCCCGCGTTCGGTAGTCGAATTTCGCCGTACCCCAGCGAACGGAGATATGATCAATGATACACCATCACACATGAGAATTCCGTGAAGAGCTTCAAGAACAATTACCATCATGCTTCAGGAAGCAAAGAGAAAAAACACCGCCGCACCCACGCGCTTACGCTCGGCCGCTTCCATAGTATACGAATCTATTTTCGCCACGGGTTTACAAACGTCTCGGCCGTACGCGCGGCCGAGAGAGAGAGAGAACAGGCGCGCAGCACGACCGCTATATAGGTGTATATAGGTATATATACACACGCATACACAACGAAGCGCGAACGTTGGATACACAAACATCGTGTGCGCTTCAGTGCGGCGAGAACAGCACATTGTTTAGTCTCGCCATATTCGAGCATCGTGGCCGTTTCTCGAATTGTTCTCTCACTCTCTCTCTCTCTCTCCCTTAGCTTTGCAATTGCGCCGGCTAATTCGAGAAGCGATTGTCTGTATCAATTGCTTGCTAACGTCACGTTGCCGTACCCTCATCCCTTGTACATGTAACACTATACATGATATCGTTTGTGGATAAGTTAAATGGTTATGTATACACAAGAGGTAGAGATAGAGAGGAAAGTAGGTATAGAAGTGGAGATGCTCGAGAACGAAAGTTTTAACGTCGGGTAGTAGTAGTAGCTCGAGCTTTTTTATTTTTCTCAAGCCGCGCAAGTCGAGTTTAATTTCGAGCGGAAAAAGCCATATATATAAATTAGTCTCGTCCAAGTTTCCACTCGACGTCGGGTATATATATATATAGCTGCGTGTTATGTGTATACACAGCGGTGAGTCCGCAGCAGTAGCAGAGATCGCATCTCGAGAATTATAAATGATTAAAAACTGAAACCATCTGTCATCATTTGTTGCGTACCCGGTTGGTATAAGCCCCTTATTTATCTTCCCGCGGTGAGTAAGGCGCATTTCGAGGTTCTCCCTGTATATACGCGCGGATATATACTCGCATTGTGAAGTTTTCCGCGCGGAGGTGTATATTTATATATATATATATATATATATATATATATATATAAAAGCATCCCACTTTCGCGAACGCGGAGTGCTGCTGCTACGTCTTTTTATATATATATACCGATATATATACACAGACCGTCGCCGCGGGAGGATTAGCGTTAAAAATGGAGCGCGGTATAGAGACGACGTACCCGAAGGTCCACCATATATCGAAGCACATGACGTTCAGCCAGAAGAAGGACGAGTGGAAACTGAATAGCATCAGGAAACCTGTGTGAAAAAATTCACTTGTTATCTGAGGATTTTTTTTAATTTGAATGTGTATGTATACATAAGGTTGTTATTTATTAGACGTACCCATAAATGTACAGACATAGTCTTTGGTTTCTTCAAGTACTGAGTAGGTCGACACGTTGACGGTACCCAGGGCGAGGTAAGCGAGGAATAAACTGAGCACATGGCACATGAGCGTTTTACCGTGCAAGTTCCGCAGTGTTGGAAGGCAGCTGTAGACCAACAGGGTCGCTACGAGAAAGAAGCAGCTGACTAATCCTAGATAGCCGACTACTTCGAATCTGGAGATGAAAAAGAAATAGTTTTTTTTTTTTTTAAGTGAATGATGCGTAATTATGGAAATACAGATGTACCGGGAATGACGAAAATATTTATTATTGTAAAGCTGGTTTTAATTCAAAACGATTCGTCGGCAATAAATTTGTTTCCGAAAAGTGACAGTGTCGATTTTTAAATTTAATATTTGTATATATTCGAAGTTGCGCGAATGTGTTTTTTTGTTCTTCCGACGTGACATTTTTCCGATAAACTTTTTGATTTCGCAAATATGAAATTTAAAGCGTGATTGAGCCGTAGTATTACATATGTTTTTAAACTCTCGCGAAATGCATAAATTTGCATGTAAAACACATTATATATCACTGGTAACACGTGTGAAATTTCATCCCTTCGTTATTCATCGTTCTGAATTCTAATGCAATTCAATATAAACTGTCAGTTGGACATAAACAGAGTGTTGGAGGAACAATCGATTGTTAAAAAAAAAAAAAAAAAAAAAAATTACGGCTCTGTTGATACATTCATCAATAATACTCAATTACCAAATAAACTGAAAATTATGTATATATAGATATATATATTTGTGTATATATATATGTATATATACCGTGGATCATATTCGTAGCGCGTTTCATCTTCGAAGCAATAGACCGGATGAATGCCATTTTCCAGCTCGTCATCGTCGTACCAAAATTCAACGCAGGAATCTATATAATTGAACGATGGATAATCCGGAATTAAAAATTCACCTAGGCTTCCGATCTCCCATTGCTCTGTTGGATCGCTGGTGTAGAAAAGTGTACAAGGTAATCCAATCAACAATCCGTATCCTTTAAATTAAAGAAAACAGGAAAAAAATCAGAATTAAGGTGTACATAAATTGGTTTAAAACAAAAAAAAGCAAACGAAAAGGTCACGTCCTAATTTACTCGTAAAGATTTTTTTTATTCGTTAATTTCGTTTAAAGAATTTTTTTTCTTTTAATTAAAAAGCATCATGGTACCGAAGCTAACGCTAAGTCAATAATACTGGTAATACCGGTACCAGTGCTTCATACACCGAATAAATATTACAAATACGGGACAAAAGAGATTACAGGTTATAACGCAGTTGGCAATTTTCCTTTGATTTTTATCGAGATCTCCCTCAGCAGCCGTTTCGCTTAACTTTTTACGCGCGATGAAAGCTCTGTCTCTCCCTCTCTCTCTCTTTTTACTTTATAGATTCTCCGCAGTATATATACACACAATGCGCGGAATAATGCCATTAAAGATGCAAGCCGATGTTATATACTATATATACACACACACATACGTTGTTGTATACTCGCCGCGAGGGCGATCGATATTCGTTAAAAATACTAACAATAATATAAGCCGCACCTGCGCGACAGTTATTTTTATAATGCTTATATGTAACGACGTCGATGGCTTTAACCTCTCTCTCTCTCGCGTATATAACCGTACGCTATCACACACACACATACACATAAACACAAGACAAAAAGAGAGATATTTCTTCCGAGCCGGCCGCCCTGATTAACTCATCCCGAAAGACTCTCTGGTATATCCGCGAAGGTGCCCTACTCTCTCTCGCTCTTTCTCGGAGGATTTACTACGTAACATAAAAAACTCCGGCTAATAGGAAAAAAAAAGTTGATTCGCCTTTGACGAGGTATATAACCGGCGTGCCTATCGTGCCATCCGGGTCAATATTTTCAAAAGGCAGCACCTCTCCTCCCTTACATCCCCTCCCTCTCCTCACTGAATTAGAACCGCCCGCGGGGGAATCCCGAAGTTTATAAATCAGAGTGAACCCCTCGCTTCTTCTTCTTCTTCTTCTTTCTTCTTCTCTCTCTCTCGTTTCCGTTATTTTTAAGAGAACGCGCGGTTTGCTTGCATATACATATATATCTATATACACACGAACTTTGGACATCGAAGGCCGGCCGAGCGGTACTGTTGTTCACAGCAGCTACCAGTGCTGTACGGAAGTTTTCTAATGTGACGTTGGCTGGATTATCCACACACTTGACTTTCATCTGGTCCTCCGGACAGCATTTGCGAATACACGGGTTGGTGAGACAGTAGCTAGAGTCGCTGCATACACGCGCGGTTATGACGGAAGTGGAGTTGGTGATTAAGGCGTCCAAGCAGCCGTTGGTTGGTGTAATGCTTATGTTCTGGATGACGCCGTTCCATGGTATCGCGATCTGTAATGTATATATGTGCGTGGTGTGGGGTTGAGGTATAAGATGTTTTAGAAAATGTGTTATTTTTTTTTTGGTAAAAATAATGCATGCGTATGTATCTTTGGTATAATAAGGAGTAATGCGAGCATGAAAAAATTTACTTAAAGGAGTTTTCTTTAAATACGAAAATGATCAAAATTTATTGTTTCAGAGATTAAAGTATCACTATAAATAAGTGGTTGAGATTTTCGACCGATTAAGAGTCTCATTATTGATAACATAAACATTTAATTTAACTGTGTATTAACTTATGAAGAGAATTGAAATAGCATATTTTTGTGATTGCTATATACAAATTTCTTTTTTGTTTATTCTTAATAATTGTACCTTCGAAATTTTAACTCTATTAGGAGATTAGTTTGATAGTCATCATTATATAAATGACGGACGTAACGGTATAACATTGCCGCTTTATCTTCCGAAATACACAAACAACAAGACAAGTTAAGTTTTTTGGCTTCTTTCAAAACACTATCTAAAGAAACGAATTTTGAGATCTCACTAAATATATCATAATAAAACAATTATACTTCATCAAATTTGATTGTTTGCTGAATAATTTCCTTTTTTTATATCTTTTTTATATAAGTTTTTCTACGATTGCTGATTTGAGACTTACATTTTTTTTCTCTTGTTATTTCCGCGGATGAAGCAATTAGAATCGCATTTTCGTAACTTTTGAGGCTTCCGAATACTTATTTAGTAAATATTAATTTTTTTTACAAAAATATTACCATTGCAATTCGTATTTACCAAATTAACTAGAAAACCGGAGGTTTAACTAGATTTATTGCACTCTTCAAAGTATTAAAGAAATGTATTCTCTTAACATAAACTATGCATAAGCTTTATTTAATAAGAAGATATCGGCGAATCGTGGGCTATTATTGAAAACAGCTCGTAGTATTAAAACTCGTCTAAGATGATTCTAGAAGAAAAAAAAAATGCTCCATGAATATCGATCGTCCGACTAAGCTCTATACCGAAAGCTCATTCACTTCTTAATAACATGCTTTACTAGCTCGAATGGTAACGAACGAGGAGGTCTACGATTTCCGTAGAAAATAGTTTCGAGTGGTGTTAAACAGTACATATATATATATATATATATATATATATATATATATATAACTTCAAAAGTTTGCAGTTTTATTCTCGCGTTCGTGTGTACACACGTGTCGTCGCGAGTGTTTTTACGTATGAATAACCGTTATATACATATATATATACACCCATAGCAAAGCTGAATATAATGACTAGAGCACGACTGGAATCCACTGATTAACGAGAATCGTTTAACGTTCGGCTTGAACGCAGTTTCGTCGAAATTCAATAACTTTTGTTTATGTGCTATAAGAGATCAAAGAATAATACGTATAAATAATAATCTGTGTAAAATATTCCCATGCGTATAGTGGATATACGAGGTGATTTAGTCGTAGCGTTATGTAATGCAATATGGGAAATAGCAGTAAATTTAGAACGGTTTAACTTTATACCTGCGCGCATAAGCGCATTCCATATAATATAGTTAATTTCATTTGTTCAAACGGTTTAATGGTGTCAAAATGAAAGCTACAGTTTATAATTCACATATTATTATTACATAACTTCATAATGTATACAATACGAATAATAAATCTATATTATCCATTGTTTCACTATGTCTAAGCGTTAATCACTGGACATGCATTTAATCGAACAATGGTAAAAAATTTACCTAGCTATTACATATTTATCACTTGTTACACCTCTTATACCCTTATAAAAATTATCCGATCCCTATGTATATTCATACAACAACACATTAAATCAATACCGCCTCTACGTTCAACAACCTACACCTCAACTCTCCATTCAGCCCTATAATAATAATATATACACAGAAAGAATCGAAAGAAAAAAAAAAGATAACCACACTAAACCATTTTTTTACCAAAGCGCAACCCTAACAAACGAGGTCAAAGCTATACACATATATTATAGTTATATAGCAATACATATTACTTACGCTCACGCCACCAGAACCGTCGGTATAAACGTCGTTCAGGTCGACTTTATAGTCGACAATAGCGTGCTTACACGTTGGTGGTCCAGTGTAAACGTTCAGGAAGTCCGTGGCAACCACGTGGATGAGCTCGCTGAAAACGAGCGTGAAATCGTCGACGACTTCGTCTTCCGCTGGGTCTACAGGCACGCAGAATTTCCGGTCTGCGTCGTATACACTGTTCCTCGGACAACATTTGCGTAGATTAGTTATACGTGGTGGTTGTTGTTGTTGTTGTTGTTGCTGTTTTCGGAGGATACCACGGTACTTGTTTGTATTGCCGGGGAAATTTTGTATGAGAGATTCGCAGTGAACGATGACTGGGAAATCTTGACGAGTTGCGTCGTCGAGGAATACGTCGACGCAAGCGTTGTTGTGCCATGTGCTTTCGATAGTGTAGTCTTCGACAAGTCGTTGAACCAGGTAGCTATAATCGTCGCATAAGGGGAACCCTGTTGGTGTATCCTGTAATGGTTTATTGATCGGTTTATTTGTGTGTGTGTGTATATATGTAGAATTATGCAATATTATAGCAACGTGAAATCGCATATGTTTGCTTTGCGGGGTTGGCTTGGGTTGGGTTATTCCGGTCGCAAACGTTCGCTACTGTGGTACCGACATTCCTGAACAATGCGTGTTGTTCGGCGAATTTTTATCGTATATGAGGGAGAGAGGATGAAAAAGAAAGGCTTGGGTTTTGGTAGCCAAAGCAGTACTGTATAATAAAATTTAACTGTGTTATAATACGAGTTTCCCCGATTGTAGGTCGATTGCCTGGAGGCATTTGTTTAATAGGATATTGTAATTAAAATAGTGATAAAACCAGACAATTTCATGCGATTTAAAAATGTTGTCGCAGACGTATTTGGATGCAGTTACACGCTGTTGTATTTATATATATCGAAAACCAGAGATATTAAAAAAAATAAATTTCTAGTATTCACAAACATTAAAAGCTCGAAGCGTGTATATATAGAAAATAGAGTTACAGTTTCAATATCTCTGGTAAAATTTAAATTGACACCTACGCTATATAGGTATATAATATAAATATACAAAAAAGCGCGAAATTTAAAAACGTATATCTCTATCCAATAGCATTCAAAATAAGTTTCATTTCGACTGCTATATATATACCCTTTAATCGTACAACCGACTAACAGCTTAATCCACGTATTTTTTCCTCTATCCCTGTAAACATACAACGAAAACAAACACAACCGCTGCTCCGTGTATATTAATTGTTCCAAACATACCGCCTACAAACGTATTCTCGTCAATAGCACGCGATCGAAAAGGTAAATAAAGTATACCCCAAGTTCTCCTCTTTCTCCTCACAGTATCCTCGAAATATCGTTTTTGTTCTCGCTAAAGATCCAAGAAACGCATTTGTTTTATCGTCGTAACTCCCGGTTCCTTATAAACAAAAACCATTCGCATTTTTTCTTTCTCTACTCTATTACACGTATATATATTTTATATCATTCACCTGTCGTGGATCGACGATCTCTTGTCGACGTTTCGGTGTGCAGGTAAAGTTACCAGTATCCAATGTTAGAACGTCCCCTGGTGGGCAACACTTGCCGTACCATCGTGCCGACGTGCGATTGAACAGAAGTAGTAGGAGTAGACCGATGAGCTGGCACATGATAACAGTGAGATGTGATGCCTGATGTCTGCTGTACGGCGTGCCGGAAATAAAATATTTATGTAGCAACGTGCGCGCGGTACGGTTTGTTCGATGCGTGTATTTCGGGATGTTTCCAGAATGCGAGTTGATTTTCACGATCGTTCTGGGTTTCTTTTTTTTTTGCTATTATATATGTGCAAATCTCACAAAGTCTGCGAAAAACTTCGAAAAGTGTACTAAAAATTTTTCAGGGTGTCTAGAAGAGATATCCGTGGTTAAACAAAGTCCATCGAAGGGTATCATTTTTTTTTGGTACAACTAATCGATTTTGTAAAAATGATTAAAAGTAGCTCTAATTTAGTTCTAAATCATTCTACCAAAAACAGCTTAATGTGAAATTTGGAAAAAAAGAAAATAAAGAGCAAGAGCTTTCCAGATCTTTTTTCAGAATTAGGAAATGTTGATCCCTTCAAAAGTTACGTGAGTTTGAAGTTGAGCTTAAAATTCACAAAAACGGTGACAAAAAGTCAACAATTGTTCCAACCATTGACCACGTGTATTTTAAGTTAAACTTCAAACTCACATAACATTTGAACGAATCAACATTTTCTAATTCTGAAAAAAGATCTGGAAAGCTCTTGCACTTTAGTTTTATTTTCTTTTTTCCAAATTTTACATTAAGTTGTTTTTGGTGGAATAATTTAGAACTAAAATAGAGCTATTTTTAATCATTTTTAAACAATTGATCATTGGCCTCAGAAAAATGATACCCTTCGATGGACTTTGTTCAATAACAAATACCTTTTATAGACACTCTAACCAATAATAAAAACCAAGTTTGCAAGATGTAGTCGAAACAATTTTGACGTCCATTTTTCGAAGTTTTTCGTAGACTTTGTGAGATTTACACATATACGTTTATTATGAATAGCGCTAGGATTAAACGGTATGCTGTCGATTTGGTTTTTCTGATTTTACAGTTAATAAGGTACATTAAAAGGTTGCAATTAACCAATGAAAAAAAATCTTGCTTAATATTAATTTATCACACAGACACACAGACACAGGCACAGATACACATACACAAATAGTAATGCAGTAACGGCTTATAAAAATCTCAGCACTATTAAAAACCACGCGAGTTATAAAGTCTATTAAAACGGTTATCTATACAGTAGTTATAAAACATCTAAAGTTTCGCGCTCCGCTATCAATTACACCGATCGCAAAAAGCTGAATAACCACAGCGCTCACGAGTATATCAGTATATATCGCGATAACAAAACCCGACGCTCGCGGTAAGCAATCAGGGTCCTTTTTTTTCTCTTCTCTTTCTCTTTCCACCGCGGCGTTTATCACCGCTGAGAACGTCTTTGTCCGGCCGCACAACAGCGCACATTCACCGTACGTGAGCCTCTTCTACATTAATAACAATTCAATCTCGCGTTCGCACACACACATACATATACAAACACAAACACACATATATATGTGAGAGTATCATATACGAAAGCACTTGTTGGGACACTCTATACACATACACTTTTTTTTCTTCTCTTGATACAACCAGTGTATATATATATGTATATACACGTGCGCGGTAGTTACGACAGAATTATGCAAACTGTCCGAGCGCACTCGTGGCGTCGTTTTTCTTGCTCCATCCTCCTCCACCTCCTCCTCTTCTACCCCCTTCGTCGTATAGTAGCTTATTTCCCGTATCTTTTCTCTCTTACTAGCTGGTTTCTTTTCACCCTCTGCATACAGGCACGTGGCTGGCTTAAACGCTTTTTTTTCAGTATGTATAGAAGAGAGAGAGAGCGAGGGTCAGATAAAAAACGCGCCCGCGCGCGCGAGTCAAAGACCAAAGTGTACCGCGGTGGCTATATATGAGAGCAGGCGAAAGAAAAAGAAGCAGCCCCGCAGAGAAGAGGAAGAAGTAGAAGAAGAAGAAAAACTAATCCCAGCCGTTCAAATATTGACTTTGGTGCCTGCTGCTGCTGCTGGCTTCCACTCCCGCGGGAATTTCGGGCACACTACCACCACGCGGTTGTGGACTGCACTCCGTACTGTACACACATTGTCGGACTGCCGCGCGGTCGCGCGAGAGCTAGTCATCAGCGAACGCGCGGTGCCGCCGCCTCATGCCGCACTATGTAGCCATGAGCCTCCATTCTCTCGCGAGCGCGCTTGCTTCACCCTTATAAGAGCGACGCGCTCGCCTTGGATACTCTCTCTCTCTCTCTCTTTCTGTGTATATATATGCGGAAGTAACGCGTGTGGTACGTATGTACAGAGAGAGAGAGGGACTCTCAATAGTTCGTTAATGCGACCCGGCCGAGATTGCTATATTGCAAGTGTAGAGTAGGCCCTGTCTCAAGGGAGGGATTTCAGGGACTGTCGAGCTAATGGGGCCGCTGTGGGCTGCTGGAAATTTCGGAGCGATTATGTTTTTCGGTGGATGGAGGTGGAATGAGGTGAATGCAGTTCTGGGGCTACGAGGTATAATCATATAAGTCCACTTTTGAAGGTTCTGAGAAAAAAATCGGGTTTAATGGTTAAACTTAGTCGTTTGATACATTTGAAATTCATGTATATTTATATACGGTGCGTTTGAGCGAGTTATAAATTTTCTGATACGTTAAATCGAGAAATAACTGAAAAATGTATGGGCTTATCTGCGGTTGTGTCAGGAATTGTGGATTTATCTAATAGGTGTTCTTCTCGTTAATTTTGGAGCATATTCGGTAATTTAATTATGAAACGGGTTAATAAAGTACAAAATTAGCACAAGGATATTCCTATTTTCGTAACATTTCTTTAAGTTTACGATCGTGTGGGATACTACGTATGTTAAACAGCGCGGAAGATTTGGAAAAGAAGAGGTATATATATCTAGAATTTTGAAAATTCTCAAAATTTTATCTAGTTTATTATTCATACTTTATATGAAATTATGCTAATATTCAATTAGAATAGATAAAATACATTAAAACTATACAATAAACCATAAAATAACGTGGACTTATGTTATGCCGCGCAGAAAAACTGAAAAATGGACCTATCTGGTTACGTTTTCGGTATATCGTAGCTTTAGGGTAATATTTAAAAGGCTTATTTAGAGATACAATATCTGAGGTTTTCTCGATTTTCGAAAAAAATGGACTTATGCCGTTATATCTCGGAGTCATATATATATGAAATATAAAGATGTATCGTTAATATTGGATGATCGATGATTTTCTTTTTTTTTTGGGCGTACGACAATGCACATAACTGCGAGCAGCATGTCTTTTCAAAAGCAAGACGAGCAAGAGACACGCGGATATTTCGTTATTCAGGATGTATCTTGTGCGAGAATAAAATATCAACAAAGCAAAGTGCCGTTTTCATATTTCACAATCCAGCCGAAAACTCTTAACATCCTGTTCTGAAAATAAGACGCGCCTTGCCTCTACGTTTAAAAATCTAAACAGTCCTATGTGTATACCGTTCCGGTAAAAGTTTCCGAAACAAAGGAGAGGTAATAATTCATCTCGTGCGGTGCGTCTGCCTCTTTTATATATATATATATATATATATATATATATATATATATATACACAGATATTCGCAAAGAAAGCGCACACATGACCCGAGAATAAATAACATACATATATATACGCGAAGCAAAGACCTTACACCGATCGCCTTACTCTCGGCAATGAATGGAATAAAAAAAAGGGAGAAGAGTAGAGATAAATAGAGCTTATATATGTGTACAGGAAACCGAGCAATCAGACTCGGCGCGTGCGATAAGCAAAGAGATGAAAAAAAAAAGAACGCGCGCACACTTCCGCGTATATAGAACGGAGAGAGGCGACCAAGCGCGGCCACGCCCACGGCGATAGGTGTGCGGCTATACGATTTCGTCCACCCTCTTATATATACTCTTTATATCGTTTGCTGTGTATATAGGTATATAAGTATATAACTAATCGTTGATGACATACTTGGAATATCCAGAGAAAATCGTTGCTATAC
Organism: Torymus tubicola; assembly: GCA_035583055.1. Lineage (NCBI taxonomy): Eukaryota > Metazoa > Arthropoda > Insecta > Hymenoptera > Torymidae > Torymus > Torymus tubicola. The sequence continues at coordinate 23,663 of JAWWEQ010020701.1, forward strand.
GATTAATAAAGAATATATATACAACATGTGTGTACGCTGTGCTGCATAGTTGCAAAGAGAAGCTGCAGAGAGAGAGAAAGAGATAAAAACACAACGGATGTGTGACGCGCGCTCACATACGCGAGTGATGTATGAATTCGTCGGCGGAAACCAGCGCACAAGCGCTCTCGCGCGCCAGCAACCTTTTTCAGCCGATCATTTATTAATCTGTAGAAAAAGCTCGACCACTCCTCCTCCTCTTGCTGCGCATGCGAACCTTCCTCGACGCTCCACTTTGCATTTCACGCGCGAATGCCGTAAGAGAGAGAGAGAGAGAGAAAGAGGGGATTATTTTTACGAAAAATAAAGCCAAAGCTGAGCTGCGGTTCAGATTCTTCTTCTTCTTCTCTTTCTCGGTGGAAGAGGGAAAGAGAGAGAGAGAGAGAGAACTGGCTGGCTGAATTTCTCCTCAATTGCCGCCTTTTCACCCGTATATACCGGGACGAGCGAGCTCGTTTTCGGCAACGGCAATTTTGGCCCGAGTCAGCTGCTCCGTGTTCGTGGAGGTCCGAGTGAGAGAGAGAGAGAGAGGAGTGAGTGAGTCGAGCCCAATCAAGGCCTCGGGGGGTTAAACAAAAGATATAATTACGGCTGGATGGAGCAAGAGAGAGAGAGAGAGAGAAAGAGAAAGAGAGAAGGATTCGCGGGAGCTAATTTGGGAGGCGAGAATGTGTTTTTTAGATTTTTCTCATTTTGCGCTATTTTTGATTTGCCTTTTTTTTACGAATTGAAAGGATGTCTGGTATATACGTATACGTCTTATATGTCATTGGGTTTAAGGTTTATAGAAAAAAAGCTGTGAGGAGTGGAAGAGAGAGAGAGAGAGAGAGAGAGAGAGAGAGAGAGAGAGAGAGAGAGAGAGAGAGAGAGAGAGAGAGAGAGAGAGAGCGAGAGAAAAAGGAAAATAGATGAAACGTGCTGCTATTTTTCGAAAGAGATATATTTTACCCGCAGGAATTCAATAAGGCCGTCTGGCTGGTCTCAGCATATTACCACTATAGAGCTTTCTCTCTCTCTCTCTCTCTTTCTCGGTGAAAGGAAGGAAATAGCGAAAAATCGATAATGAAAAATACCACAGACACCGCGAAACGCGCCACGTTTAATTATATATTCGCTGGACGCGCAGTTAACCAACGTGTACATACATACACACACGAACGAACGAAATTTTTGCTCTAACGCAGAGGACACACGTATAAAAAAAGGCGGCAGCTGCCTATTTAAATAACAATTAAAGCACGACGGATCGACGCGTGTCACACCAGCTGAATATTCATGATTCTACCGAGAACGCGTGTGTCCATTCGATTGATAGTCGGAACGGCGACCAGAGTATATAACCTGCCGACTATACACCCCCTCCTTTGATCCTTCACTGTTTGCCGGCAATTTTCGCTAAACGATTCGACAGCGGCACCGGCGACAGTAAGCATCGGCGTTTGTTAAAATCTACGAGAGGATCGTTACTCAAGCAAGCCTTGAGAAGTAAGAGAGGGAGAGAGCCTGTCATCGAGGACATACATTACGCGTTGAAATTGGTATTCATATAGAGAGAGCGAACACGTGCCTGAGGTGCATTTTTAAACGACTCGCGCGCTCGCACACATTTCCCATCAGACGTTCGCGCGCGCGCGCTCGCTCGCGAGAGAGTAAGTAACTTTGATTTATAATCGACGCGATAAGGTGGCAGGAGTAGAAAGAAGAAGGTGGAGGTGGAGGTGGTGGAACAGAGAATACGGTATGTATGTATATAGATACTGGTGCGATATTAAATTTTCTCTTTCACCCGATGACGGCTCTGTTTAACAGCTATACGGTTGTTCTTTTATCTTTATTTCGCAAGCCGATGCGAAGTGGAATATTGAGATGGGCACGCAACTATATATATATATATAGTAATGTTTGACTTTTAGATTGGTATATACGGACAAATTGCCGAGAGGTATATATATATATATATATAGTGGGGAGGTAGAAGATCAGTATATAGAGTGCGAGGCGTATAGGAAAGTGCGTTAGCCCATTTCTATATGTCGATCGACTGGAACGATGTGCAATCGTGTATCCTGGCCACGTACGGCGAGCTAATAATTTCGAAAACTTATTTCCAAGCGGGGTGGGGTGGGGGCGAAAACGATTGCTCTTTCTGCTATATACTGATGGCGACTGTCACGTACAATTGGTTAAAAAGTCGATACAGATCCATGTGTATACTGCAAAAAAAAAAAGAAGAAAAAGAGGAGCAGATGTTGGGTTGTTGGTCGGTTGATATTAGTGGGACATGTATGCTGGTGGATTTAGGAGGAAAATAGGTTGTGATGGAAAATTGAATGTTTGCTGGTGGGTAATGTGCGTGGTTGAGTGAAAGGTATAAATGGTTGAGCGAGGAGCAAAATCTTAAGTATTGTAGTTTTATCGTATAGAAAAATTGAATTGTATGCATATAACGTATAGGTGTATAAGTACCTCATATCTTTTTTACGGGGAAAATTATGTAGTAAAATGTATAACTAACAGGAATGCATAAGGTATTTGAAAAAAGAAAATAGTTGTTTGAATTTACTAAATATATAGTTAATTAATTTATGGTTGTAAACCAGCGTTAATTATTGATTTATGACATTAGCTGACTCGACAGGAATCGACATCTAATCTTCAAGTAATTACCTGCAATGAATGATCGTGTTAATTATAGAGCATGAGTAATTATATTTATCAGATTAACCAATGTATGATATATAACCACCATGCTTATTTTTATAAGAGTTATAATTAAGAGCTGTTTATTTACTGGTACTTATAGATTTCTTCAACGTTATGTTTTGCTTCATTGAGTTGCGATAAACTGATCCATTGATTTGAGGATTATTTTATTTCTGCGGCTGTAGTACCATTATTTTCACATTTGATTAATCTTAGAGAGAAAGAGAATTATAAATTATTACTTTTTTCAAAATTTTCTTAAACCTTTTATTACTTAACGCTAATAAGTAGATGAAGATAAACTATATACTAATTATTGTATTTTATTATATTTTATATGTAATTTATTTCATTTTCTTTTTTTAACATATACTTTTATACAGGGAGAAATTTTTTATATATTATTCGAATCTTTCTTTTTATTCATCTTCTTTTTATTTTTATATTTTCTGTTTTCTGTTATGCCCAAACTGTAATGGCGTTTTAAGTTTCAAATTTAACTAATCGTTCATCTAAAATTATAAAAACTCGTAAATTCTGATCTCTATATGGGTTACAGCAACAATTTTTCATAGAGATATATTAGTAATTTATTAAGGTTTTACTTGTTTTAAGACAGTTACGTATTTAATGAATATAACTATTTTGTTTAAATTGTAGATTATTTCATTTCTCGTTGAATGCGATAATAGTAAATGTATAAATAATATAGTTTCAAGGTAAAAACAAGTAAGAAAAAATTTGAAATAACAAAAACTTTGCGAAAAAATGAGTTAGGTTCGAAGGTAAAGATATATACATACACTTTTTTTGAACATCCTCTGAAAAGTGTGTATTTCGATTCTTGAGTTAACACAAAAAATTCAATCTGATAAATAAAAATGTTTTAATTTATGCATTACTTTTCTCGAAGGATATTCTACAACAAATACCTTAACCACGACATGATAATAAGAAATTTATAATTATAATAAAAACAATGAAATATATTAAATTGTTAAAAAATAGTTCATAACTTTAAGGATAACAATATTTATTATATATACTACCGTGCCTTTTAATACATTAGTATCAACTTTTTTTAATAAAAATATACAAATATAATTGTTTAATGTTGCTTAAAGATACACACAATATTTTCTGGTTAATAAATTAAACACATCATTAACGTAAATCAAACACTGCTAAGTTTGCAAATTATCAGTTGCTTAACTGCGGCTAAAACAAATTTCTACTTTAACATCTTTCAGCAAATGAATTATGTTTTGCTCTATGACTACAAGAGCCATCTGTAGTTTACGATTAGAAAATAATTATTGCATTATGCCATTCGCAACCGCAAAGGTAACATGTGCGTAATTCAATCGATCATAGCCTGAATGGGTAACTTAATACTGCTATAAGTGATAACAAATATTACACGTTGATGGTAATGTGTATTTTTTTTCTTTATTTTTTTTTGTATAGTACCATCTGTCGATATGATAACTACATTGAACTTTCACTTTTTGTAAGATTTCTTTTCAAAGAAGGTGAAAAGAAGAACTTTTTCAGTTTTTTTTAAGTATAAAATGTAATTTTATAAAAATTTGAGATTCTTGATTTAATATTTGTTTTATATTTAAATACAAATGCATATAGATATATAAATATCATTTTTACGTTTAAAAACACTGCTCTTAACTTAAAGTACTCGAGTTTAAAAATGTTTACATCTATGTTTACGTAAACTGCGACTAAATCATTTATTTATATTTGAATATAATCAAACATATTTTTACTAATTTATTGTAAATGAATATTAAAGGATGAAACTTTGAATTGGAAAATATTGGTATATGAAGAAGACATTAGTTGTGTTTTTTTTGTATATTTAATAATATTATGTTTATTATTATTTAATTTGATATATAATTTATTTCTTCAAAATGTTTATAAACAAGTTGGTAGTAAACTTCATCTTCTTACATCTTTTAACATTATATCATTAGACACTTGTTGCAACCACGCAAAATATTTTGACGTAATTACTTCTCATTATGAACAGTACAAGAGATCATGATATTGAAATTGGTTGGCTATATCCGTCCATGTTATTTCCTGGAGGTAGAATTTATTGCAGCTTCGTAAGAATAGCTTTAATTGCTCGGAGTTCTCTTCGAACATCAGCTGTCAATGTTAATATGTAATAAGCTGGAAACAAAGAAGTCTGTACGTTCCAATTATAGATCTTTCTGAAACATTGTATCTTAGGAGTTATTATCTGCATTATTTTGATTATTACCCAAGCTATTTTCCATAGTTACTTGAGCACAACAAAAGGTTCATGACCTGTCGATCTTTTAATAAACCGGGGTTCTGATGGAAGTAATATAAAAACGAAGAAATAAAGGAATAGCAAATTAGCGGGGCACGCTATATTTTAAAATAGAGTATCGTCGTAGGTAGGAAATAATAAGAGAACGAAGAAAGAATGTAAAATTATTAAAACATAATAAAGTTACGTTATGAACATAATTAATTAGCGATCGGATTGTGGTGAGGGTTGACTTCATTATAGTTTTTTTTTCAACTTTTAGAGAATTCGGGTCAACTAATTCTTATAAAAGATATTACTGCGCGCTAAAAAAATTGGTTTTCCAACTACTTGATATTCATTATTTGTTAAAATAAAAAGTGAAAGAAGTAAACATTTTTTATACAACAAAATTATGAATTACTTTATTTAATTTTATGTTTAACAATACATTGGATTCCATTATAAAATATTTGGCTATAGAAATTATATTTTTAAAATAAAGCATTTATAAAATATCATAATGTTTACTTTTTTGAAGTTTGTTGCAGAATGTTGAAGGCCGAATAGGATATTTTTAAAATCTGAAAATAAAAACATTATTGTACAAAATCTTTTTTTAACATAATTTACATGTGTTTTTAATAAACTAACGTTTACAAATGATTCCGGTGATAAAGTAACCATTGTGCTATTGAATAACTCAAAGGTATTAGAAGTTCTTAGCATTATATACATTAGCATCTTTTTGGTTTTCGAGTGTAGAATACACCAATTCATGTCAAAAACTGCACCAGCGATGTGCAAACTCTAAAATAGAATAAAAATATCATAACATTTTTACTTCAATTTTTTTTTAAAAGCATATTTATTCGATTTTTAGTACTTACATTTACTGATACTTTGTACCCGTACCAACAATAAAAGAAATTTTCTACTAGTGCACAGCAAAGATATAAAAATACTGATATGAACTCAGGGCTAAACAATTCTTGTACTGACAATAAATAAATATTTGTACACAGAACAGAAATACTCGAAAAAAATTGAATGAAGACAGTTGCATAAAATGTCTTATTTACTTCTAGAATCGTCCTAAACAAAGAAATTGATATTTTTAACCCATCAACCCTAGTAGAAATCGCCCATTTTTCTCCCATTATGAAACGATTTTTCTACCATTTTTCTCCCATTTTATGGCCA
>JAWWEQ010020761.1:0-29842 GCA_035583055.1 Torymus tubicola
CCGATAAAAATAAAAGAAAATTTGTAATATACTTATAATAATATTTTTTAATAAAAAATTTTCCATAAAACCTCAAAATGTTTGTTATTTTCTATCCCAAGTAAAGTTTATAGCTAAAACAATTTTTTTTATTTTATTAGATATAGAATTGTATTTTATAGCAAAGTACTTTAGCCAATATAATAATATTAACTATATTTTTCTTAACTATATTTTCTTAACTATATGACATCGTAAATTTTTCGTTTCATTTTTTTCAAGATAATATAGTTAATGTTAATTGCTGTATATTTTTTAATTACAAAAACTATTTTTCTCTAGTTCAATTTACTAAATATTATAGTTGTGACAAAATCGCACTATATTTTATAGTAGTTTTATAGTTGAGTTAACTATATTTTTTAGTCCATTTTTTAGTTTAGTAACTAAAATATTGCCCTAAAGCTACGATATGAAAACATAATAATATAAGTCCATTTTTCAAATTTAGTGCGTAGCATGTCAACATAAGTCCATCAGTTGATGGTTTATATCGTAGCATTGATTTATTTTATCTAACCTAATTGAATATAAAAATTATTTCATATAAAATATATACAATAACTAGATAAAATTCATAATTTTACAAACGTTAAGTGCAAAAACGTGAGAATTTTTAAAGTTATAGTTAGTAACACATGTTCTTTTACGAAATAAAGAAAATGCTTTTTAATTTATCGCGAATTCAAGTTGTATTCAAGTTCTATTATTTTTAACATTTTTTTTTGTTGATTAATTGTTAATTTTGATCCGAATTAATAATTAAATTAACGAAAATGATCGAAAAGTAAACGAGAACAGGACTGTTAGATAAGTCAAAGTTTCCGGCATAATGATATAACTTCATACTTTTTCGAGTTTTTATGAAGGAGAAAATGCATAACCTAGTCATACCACTGTGCAAATATTATTTTTAAATGTGTTAATTGATTAGTACAGTATCACGCTCAATTTTGTTTGTTCCGATCTTACGAATAAGAAACATTGAACATTTACACCCATTTTTCTTAGAAAACTTAAAAAGTGAACTTATGTGGTTATGCCTCGAAGCTACAGAATTATTTAACTATTTTTATTAACATTTAAAGCTAGATTGCAACGAGTACATATGACTATCCGTTATTGAAAAGGTAAAAACGAGTCTTATTTCAGAAAAGCATATACTTTAACTTAATTTAGAAATAAAAGTTATATAAATATTGTAACTAATTTATTATTTTCTTGCTTCGTCATAGAGCAAGTTTTGTAATGGCGAAGAAAATGTTCAAAAAAATGCTTTAAGGCGATATTCTTAATAGAAATCACAGCATTTTTGATAGATAGAAAACTAGTTCATGACTAGTTTTTATGTCAACAATATAAGTACTCGATAAATGCGTAGAATATGGCCAAAATTTTTGTGATGAATGTTGTCTAAAATAAAAGCTTTGTTTTTCTTTCATTTATTTATTTAAGTCGCATCCCCAGACACTACAGTCATGTAAAATTACATTAAAATTAAAAATACATATAATACATTTTGTTACATTTTAAGCAAATTAATTAAATTATTTACATATATTATGCTATATAATCAAATTTCAAGATTCAATTCTTGTATAAATTTCTTAAATAAATTTTAGAATCTTGTGAAAATTTTGAGTTTTATTTAACAATGATCCTAGGTTGATGTTTATCTTGAGTTCCGTGCGTTTTCTGTGGTATTTTGGACAATTTATAAGTAAGTGTTTGATGTTAAGAGGTTTTTGACATCTTGGTTTTATATCTCGAAAATAGGTAGTTTTAATACCGTATTTCTAGTATTGTTTTAATATACAGTTTCTAGCTAAACTCCAGATATTTTTACTTTTTATATTTACTTTTACTGACTGAAGTAGTGAATCTTCTTTATATTTGGTTAATACATATTATTATAACTAGTTTATTAATATTTAAATAAAAAATTCATTATTACATATTGGTTTATTTATTTTTATGGAATTGAAAATACAGAATTTTGGTTTTTATCCTATCTTAATTTCTCAAATTTCCAATTAAGTCCGAGATAAAGTTTTGATTATATTTAAAAAATGTAATTAATTTCTAAAAAAATTACCACCTTATTCAATATGATAAACATACAAGGATACGATATGGTGCCTGTCTGGTGTGCAATAATATATTTTATAGCACGGTATGGCCTAAGCCCGCACTTAAGTCAAGACTATCCGTGACCTAAGTAGCCTATTGAGTACTCGCTTCGCTTGTGCAAAAAATTACATGAGTTAAATAATCGATTTACGCACTAGTTTCGAGCAGAATTTCATACTACGAGTGCCAGAAAATCATACCAAAGTTGTGATTTTGAGGTTAAAGTGACATAAAATAATTTTTTCATAAAACTTCGCTTAAATAAGTTTCTACTTAGAAAATAGATATTTTTACTGGACCAGTTGAAAGATTCTAATTAGAATTTAAAAAACGTTTCATCCACCTGAAATTACTGGCTCAAAAAAATTTCCAATTTCTGTATGTGTGCGAGTATGTGTGTGTGCGTGTGTGTGCGTGTGTGTGTATTTAAACTTTTAATATCTCTAAAACAAATCCACCGATTTTCGTTGACAATGTTTGTTCTCTTCGTTTCGCAAAAAATGAATGATGAACTTTTCTTAAAAGATAAATTATCTTCGCTTTGTCATCTGTTATTAAGAAAAACTTTTTTATATTTCATAAATTAATTTATCAACAAATATTTCATTTATCGCCTTGAACGTTTAACCATTTATTATACTCAGTTGAAATATATTTGGTTAAAATTTCAAAAGATTTCATAGAGATTATTTCGTAGAGATATTTTTTTGAGAAATATTAAAATTATTGATAAAAATAGAAAGTTAGTACCATTTAATATAGTCTCCCCGCATAGAATAGCATCTTAAATTTTAAATATTGGCATTAAAAATGATTAAAAGAATTAATAAATTAAGTTTGAGGGATTGCGTGTTTTATAGGAGAGATAGGTGATATTCATTGTACTAAATTTCTTTCTTGTATATTGGATTTTTCTTGAATATTTAAAGCTTACGAATTTTTCATATTATAACATAATATTGGTCTGTAGGTGCAGCATACAACATAATCATGGGCGCAACAGGCACATACCTCGTATTTAGTTTTGATATTACAAAACGCACAATTTGACAGAAAATTAAGCTTGGTGAATTGTGCAACCTGTTTCGAAAATCCATACCTCTTATACGCCATTGTGTAGAGACTGAAATTCTAAACCAAAAGTTCTTTTACCATTTATTACATGACAAGTACACGGAGAGAAATTTCTAGTTATAATTAACAGGAAGGCAATATGGTAGTCGGGAGACAAACTGAAACAAGACGTATGATTTTTAGGCCACCACCAAAATTTGTTAGTTTTCTAAGAAAAAGTATTATAATTTTTACGTGAAAATAACTAGATATACATAGTAAAAATTGTGATTAATAACTTTTAAATGGTTACCTAAGAATTTTTAATATATAAACTAATTTGATTAATTTTATTAAAAAAGTATTTCATACTTATGAAATAGTTAGATAATTAAGTTCATTTACAAATATAACGCTTCAATTAGATTTTATGACGATCACATATCTGTAAGTAATAAAAAAGATTCGAATGACTGATGTCAAAAACTTCTGTAGCGCAGATTACGAATATTGATTTTTAGAATTCACAGTGTGTAAACAAAATTTATTAGTCTACATAGTAAAGAGTTTAAGTAAATCCGTCTGTCCGTACACTATCATAAAAATCTGGGAATTTTCTCTAGGATATTTGTAATATTTACTGTAAAATTTCTCTCCGTGTAGTTTCTTTATAACTAATGTATCAAAATTTTTATTTTCAATATATAGATCGCATAACTATATTCGTAATGTAATTTCTACAGAGATATAATTCTTATTTAAAATAAACAATTTAAACAAATTAATTATAAAGATTCTCATATCAAAAAATGGTAAAGGAATTTTTTTGTTTCGAATTTCACAAGAATTCACTTTCTTCATTACACGATGGTGTATAGAGAAACATGAATTTTCAGATCGAGTTGTTTAATGGATAGAATATTTTTTAATATAAATTTTTTCACTCTTACTCTTTTTATCATGTAGTGAATTAAAAAGTGTTTTGTATTTAAAACAAGTAGAATTTTCAGATCGAGTTGTTTAATGGATAGAATATTTTTTAATATAAATTTTTTCACTCTTGCTCTTTTTATCATGTAGTGAATTAAAAAGTATTTTATATTTAAAACAAATAGATTCAAAATTCTTCATACTATAGAGCAGTATTAATAATAATAATCGGTATCATCTTTAATAAAATATGAACTACTAAGAGCATTAACAACTCATTTAATTCGAAATATATTTAATGAACTCATTACGAAAGAGTAGGATCGTTTACAAGGAGAGGGTCTAACCTACGGGAAACGGATTTTCGTGGGCATTGAAGAGTTGATTTCTAGTCACTAAAAATAAAGCCCAGTGCTAACAATTTTGTCCACTGGGCCCTTTTTCTTGAGATATTGGCAGTTTAATCTCAAGTATCTTCTATTTCGTTAAAAAATGATGTCTCTTCTATTGAGTGTCACATTGTAAATATTTATCATACGAAACCGACCAAAAGGATTATAGAAAAAAATGAAGACAAATTTTTAACCATTTTCTTACAGTATCTTTGATTGCTTGTAATATCCTGAAAAATTAATACATTCTAATGAATCAGTGCTTAAATTTTAGCTTTTACTGTCTACTTTTATAATCCTTTTGGTCGTTTTCTTATCATAAATATTTACAATGTGACACTCAATAGAAGAGAAATCATTTTTCAACGAAATAGAGGATGTTTGAGATTAAATTGCCGATATCTCACGAAAAAGGGCTTATTGGACAAAATGGTCAACACTGGTAGTCATGTTTAGGTATTATAAATCGACGCTACAATGCCCGCGAAAGTTGTACTCTACATTGATTAATATTTAAATTTTGGTCACTATCGTAATATTTTCAGTTAAAAGAGTGAATTTCCAAAATTCTATTTTCATATTTTTTTATTTGTAAATTTGTAAATTAACAATTCCAATTTATCAATGAAAGGATTTTTCCATTTAGATTCACTATTTAATAAGCAAAATAATAGAATAAATATACTATAAATTTACAGCAACAATAAGATACGTGTAAGCTATTTTATAGAGACTTTTGAATTTAAATATCAAGAGTCTGTGTATTACAAACATAATATTCTCTTGAATCAACCTGCAAATGAAGTCTTTTCGATTGATAACGATTTGAAAAAAAGCTATGAAAATATCTGTAGCTCCAAGGCATAACGACATAAGTCCACTATTCAAGTTTCCGAGAAAAACGCGTTGTAATGTTCAAACTTATATATGTAAGATCGGAAGAAAGAAAATAGGGCGCGATATTATACTAGTCAATTGACACATTCAAAACACATATTTACACAGTAGTATGAGTAGGTTATACATTTTCTGTTGCATTAGAAACGAGTAAGAACTGAAAAAAGTATGGACTTATGTCGTTATGCCGGGAACTCTGGACTTATCTAATAGTGCTATTCTCCTTCGATTTCGAGTATATTCTTTAATTTTAACCAATAAATTATAAAATTAGCAATTGTTTAACAAATTTTTATTACTTAAACAAGAATATTTTTATTTTCGTAACATTTCTATTAAGTTTACGACCATTTGGTATACTGCATATATTAAACAGCGCAGACGATTTGGAAAAAAATTTTCGAAATTTAATCTAGTTATTGTGCATACTTTATATGAAATCATGTTTATGTTCAATTAGAATGGATAAAATACATCACAACTACAATAAACCATAAAATTATATGGACTTATGTCGTTATGCCGCGCACAAAATCTGAAAAAAATGGACTTATGTCGTTATGCCTCGGAGCCACAGATACTTAAACCTTAAATATCTTAAATTTAAAAATGCGATCGATATTTAACAGCTGTCTTTGGACTTAAATTTCTTCTTTGGCTCAATGCCACTACTAGTTTTTCTGTGAGATCCGACAGCGTTAAATAAGATACGTGGAACCTATTTGTATTATCTTATTTTATTTTAGTAGTATCATTTCAAGGACACTCGAAGCCGATATACAATATATAATAAATAATACATAAAGAGGAAGGTCTGATTAATTATTATTATAATTTTTGCCAAAAATTACAATAACACTAGAGCAGTGGAGCAACAAACTTGCACTCCATCAAATATTCATATGAACCATTCTACAGAAAATTGGACACTTCTTAGCTCAAAAATGGGAACATGTGGTTTTTGAGAGCACGCTTACCAAACTAGGTTTTTCTTTACTCTTTAGAGCATTACAAATGAAATGGAAAAGGGCGCCAAATTGGAACCATATGACAACAAAAAGTTACGGGTCAATTACTGATGATGAACAAATGATTAAAAATAGCTCTAGTTCGATCCAAAATAATTATATAAATAACAACTCAATATGAAATTCGTAAAAAAGAAAAAGAAACTAGAAAACGAGAGCTATTATTAATCATTTTTCAGAATTAGAAAATGTTGATTCCTTCAAAAGTTACGTGAGTTTGAAGTTGGGCTTGAAACTGACGAAAAATGGTAGCAAAGGGAGAATTTGAAAAAAACAATCGAATCTGTACATGATTACGGTCAGTTTCAAGCCCAACTTCAAACCGCATGTTTCTCTTTTTGGGCTAAGAAGTGTCCGATTCTCTGTAGAATGGCTATATATATGATAGTAATTTTGACTCAACCTAGAAGAAAAATAAAAATTCACGAAAAAATTTTGTCGACAACGATTATATATTTAATAATGATTTTAAATTGAGCCTTTAAACTTAATTTGTAATTTGTGTGTTAAAAATAAGTGTTAAAAATATATTTTATCTGAAAAGAACTAAGCGCTAAGACTAAGAATTCGAACTCGAGCCTGCCGATCCAGAAGCCGCAACTTTATCAATTACACCATGACGCTTTTTACAAGGACAACTAGCCCTATTAATAGTAGTAGTACGAGAAAGTGAGTTTAACCTCGTGTGGCTTTACGCTCTTTACGTTTAGCTTTATCTACGCTAATTTCTATATGGAGAGAAATACCTCATAATAAATTATTACAATTCTTTGAAATGGAGGGACAAACGCACATTATCGCGAAATTTAATATACTTCTAATTATTAGCATCCTTCTATTGAAAATGAATAGAAAAGGCTTTAAAATTTAGTATAGTGAGTGTTAATTTCTGATTTCTAATTAGGGAAGACCGGGGCTGGTGGGCTGACTTTTTGCGTTTTATTTTTTTTTCCCACTATCTACGAATTCAATCGATAAAGTCAAAGTATTATCCCAAGGTACTCCATCTATAGAACATCCATGAATTTTTTTCATAAAGATTAAGCGTCATCCACAAAAATTATGGACAATTTTTTCACAATTTTTTTACACGTGTTTTTGTTCTGCCAACTTGCCCCGAGGCGGGACAGGTTGGCCGAGGGTCTGGGGCAAGTTAGCTGACAATGAATTTTTATCAAATCATAAAAAATAAACCTGTTTTTATTTTTAATTCGCTTTTGACGCAAAAAATACAGTATATTGTAGAAATCTTCTGAAAAAATTATAAACGAAAATAAATAAATTGGAAACACAAAAACGCAAAAAAGTCGGACGCGCTAATTCAGAAGAATATACAACAGCGAAAATTATAAACAAGAGAAAAATTAAATACGCAACATGAATAGATAAATAAAGATAAAAAAATAAATCATTCGCAGGTACAAGAAATAAAAATGATTCATGCGTCCAATTTTTGCATGTTATACATTGCAACCATTCTTCATAAGGAGTTTCACTGTATGTTTTTTCATAAACTAGACAGAACCATTCATTGTTAATCAAAGTTTCTTCGTTCTGTTCACATTACTGATTTTCGAGCAGTACCTCGAGAGACTGTGCACAGGAATTTGAAAATCTTGTGAAGTTCGTTTGATTTTCTTACGCTCGAATTTAGACCGTGTAAACAGCTCGCATTGCTTCAACCTTTGATAAAGACACTCTATCGGTTTATCTTTTGTAACTACGTATCATTTATATCTGTAAAAGTGATTTATTTGTCAATACTCTAATTTTTCGATCGGCCAACTAGCCCCGGAAAAAGTTGGCCAATATGCCTCGATGGTACAGATCAATTTCCAAACTCTATTGTGACATTAGACATTGCCGAAAAAAAAACAAAAAAAAATAGTGCAGATGTAAAAAAGTATTTCTTATAAGCTACTTTCATTTGCTATGCGAAAAAATTAATTTACTATAAGATATTATACATTTTCTAAAATACTATAAAGTTAAAAAAAAGTCGATAAAAATTCAAACTTATGTCTTTCCTCGACGAACTGTGCGATCTGACTGGAACTCAAGACAAACATTTCTTTTGTTATTCTACGTCACTTATATGAATCACAGCACGATCTATTGTTTTACTAACGAGATATTAGCCATCGGCCAACCAACCCCGTATGCCAACTAGCCCCGGTTCCCCCTAAAGCACTTTATCAATATGGAATAACTAGTTTTCCCAGCTTCTAATCAGAGTGCACAAAAATCGTTAATTACTGATTTAAAAATACATTTTATTTCTCCCAGGGTATGTGAAAGATATTTGTCCCGTAATTTTATTGGGCTTCAAGTCGATTGTAAATTGCGTACTTTCGGAATATTCATTTTTATCATGTATGCGAACTAATCGTAAGACATTAAAAAAAATACAGAATTAAAGGTATGGTCAGAGAGAATCTTAAGTTTCGGATCAAGGTAGATTAAATCAGGTAGCTGTGAATAGTTCTAGTGTTCAATATTCTATGCGATTATCATTTTATGAAGTATTTTATTTAAAACAAGGGTTCATCCAGGTTTCATGACTCATCTTTGGGTCTTAAGGTAAGTGCTTTTTAAATAAGTATTAACAATCATTAATCACGATTAAAAAATCGAAAAGAAGTGACTAGACTTAAATGTGAGATCGTCGCAGTAAATAAAAAGAATAAAAAGGGGAGAAGATGCATTGGAAGTACTATTTGCCTCATTTTTTAAAATTAATTTTTTATTTCAATTGTACTTGATTTTTCTCCTACATTATCCATACAAAGAGTAGAACAAATCTGAATCCTCAAGATGCTTAGTATATTACTTTCCCTAGATTTCGCCATATTTATAACAAATTTTCCATATAACAAGTTTTATCAAATATTTTAGTAAAACTTTTTTAAATTAATAAATTATAAATGAAGAAATTTTTTTTTGATTATTCGTCAATAATAAAACATTTTTCTGCATCTTGGTGCAAGCAGGAAGCAGATGGCATCCATTTAAATGAACAAAGCCAAATATAGAATTTTTTCCGCAGTCAAGCTCCTTTTTTCTCTCAATAGTCGACTATTGAAATTGAGCTAGACGCTGGATAGAAGCTGGATACTGGAGCAAGATGAAGAAGATAAAAGTCTTGCAATAGATGGATGTTGATGCACGGATTTCCTGCGGAAATGACGGAAAGGAGAATGGAGACGTTTACCGTTTGGTGCAGGTTGTTTTGCGGCGCAGGAGTGAACTGTTTAGGATTCCAAGAGTGCGACGAGAGAAACGAAAGATGGAGAACAGAAAGAAGCGCGCGCGCCCGAGTCGACGAGCAAACGCACGTATAGAATAAGCGGTCGCGGGTATTTTTTCCGGGCATTTCCGAGGAACGACTCGCGGAATGCCTTCGGCTAGCAACAATTACCAGTCGTAAAGTAAGGCACGCTGGCCCTCGCTGTTGGCTCTGGCTCATGCTGAGATTGAAATATAAAGCGGCATTTTTTGCCGTGGTAGCCTCGGTGAAATCATCGGTTTCGAGGGCTTGGGCTTTTTGCCCCGTCGCTTACCGTTCTCTTTGGCGTTATCGGTGCACTCGCGATGAAGCTGCTTCGAACGCAACCGTTAAAAGGTGCTGCCTAGAAAATCCATCGGCTGAAAATTATTATCATTATCGCTCCTCCCTCATCACTTCTCTCGATCTCCTTTCGTGCTTTTTTTCCTCTTCGTACTTTTCTTCTGAACGACCAACGACTTTTTCTCTCTCACTCAGTGTTTCATTGCTTTGTCCTCAGTTTTTGTAGTTTAATATTCCAATTCTTGGTTTGGATCCATTTGGAGACTAATAAAACGTACTCGGGAAAAAATCGTTGAACTATGGTCACAGTGAAAGACTATTAAAATGATTTTCCTTATCCTTTTAATTTCGTCTTTCGCGCTTCTTAGCCACACAACTTGAATCAGCTCCATCGATTTAGTTTATGCTGCTAGTTTGTTCTGGATCATATTTTCTTTTTGCTTCATGATAGAAACACAAAAAAATAGTTTTTAGAAAAATTACTGATTTTGTAAAGTGGCAACAGACTGTAAAAATTCCAAAAATTTCGGCAGATAAAATGAAATCTTTTTGAGTTTCCATACAGTTTGTTACGTTTTACGAAGCAGCCTAATAATTTTTACCAAAAATTTTTATTAGTGAACCAGCTATCACTGTGACTATCCTTTTTCTTTGACAGATTACCTTTACCATACAAATTTGGCTAACTTCCTAGTTTACTAATGACTTTCTGAAGCCACTAGTAAACTAAAAGGTCTTCCGAATTCCGGTGAGCTGCAGCTGATTCAAGGCATGGCACTCGACTGTACCTACTGAGTACCGGAGTGGTTCCAAGGTTCTTTCAGTGTGCGAAAAGGAATGATTTATGATGTAAATTATCATAACCTTAACCAATGTGGCAACGAATCTGTGTCAAAAATCTACTCACTATACTTCGAACTATTGTGAATACCATTCTCTTCACTAAATAGTACAAAAGATATCAAATTTAATGTATGAAAAATTTAGCGTAAGAACGCTCGAGTCATCGCGCGTCAGAGACACGATCGTGTTAGTGCAATCGCGGCCTGAGGTTCATGTAGTGCGATATAGTGTATTTTTGAACTTTTATCTTATATATATATATATATATAGGATAAACAACTATTTTGATTTCCGTTACGATAATATCATAGCAAATCTAATATTTATATTATAGTGAGAAAAATGTTGTAGGAAAGTTGACTGCAATTATAATAAAAATTACTATATTTTACAGCAATTATGACAAGATAAACTTGAGTCCTACTAATTTTCTATGTGAACATAATAATTGTTGAAACAAGATCAAATTTCAAAAAATTAAGAAATAACAATTTTTCTGGTGGAGGTGTGATTTGAACCCCCGACCCTCTATACATATGGTTATCGAAATACTTACCCATTTAAGAGTCTCGAACACGTAATTTTGGAACTGATACGTTTGCTACCTTCGTTTATGAAAGAACTTTTATAATAGTAAATTTTACAGCAATAATATAAGAAGATAACTTTTAATTTACTTGCATAACGCAAGAATAAATGATTGAATGAACCCTGCTGATGTTTTGTTGACTTAAAAGCATAATAATCTAAAGTTCCGAGAGAAACATTTTTTGACATTTGATCGGAAATAAAATCAATAATAATAATAATAATAATAAAACATAACCTCCACCACACGCATGCGTCCACGAATAAGTACTATTTTTCTATGTTGAGTGATAAAATTTGTAATGATTCAAATAGAAATTATTGAAATTTGTTTGTAATATTTGTTACGTTCGATAACACATAATACATTCGAAACACGAAAACGCCGCGGCGGTGGACGCGATTCAGCCATAATTACGAGACGCGAAAAACCGCGGCGACTCGTTCGAACACGAAAAAGCTGAGGCAGGGGACTTGGTAGCTGAGCGAAGTTTGAAGACGTTGCAATTATAGCCTCATCGGTAGGTGAGAGAAAGATGAAGGGGCTGAGGTGATTTTGACTATAAAAGCCGAACCACACTACGAGGCAACCCAGCGAAAAAGAGACAACAAGACTAGGACGCGAAAAAAAATTTTTGGGTCCATTTTTCGAAGTTTTTCGCAGCGTTTGTGAGATTTGCACATATATATCGTAATAAAACAAGTTACTTTTAAACTAAATCTCGAATACTTCATTGTATACCTTTCTGGACTCATCACCCAGACTGGCCACGAGAAACAGAACCCCCTCACACGTAAAATATTTTTTATGCCTAAATTTTCTTCCTCATAAAGGAAACTACGTATCGGAGAAAAAAATTTCTTGACAAAAAAGGTTCAAAAAGATGTTTTAAGATGATATATGTTGATATTTTCCGATGGTAAGAAAATTTTTCACCTGAGTACATATAACTTTTTTTATATATTAAGAACTATCCAACCGATTTTCGGCATTTAATAAGTTCCCCATCTAAATATGAAATCAAATAATTTATCTAATACAACAACAAAATAAGTTCGAGGAAGCTAAATGCAAATGAATTGGTAGCATATTAAACGCCAAAATATGGCACAGTATTTTGCTCCAGTTATCATAATTTTTGTTACAGTCATCATCATTTTTAAACGTTAGTTATTAAAAAAATTATTATTAATGTATTATTTATTATAATATTATATACTATTTTAAAAATTCGTAGATTAGTACAGTTACTGTCGAATTTCGAAAGAACTATCAGAAGTGCGCATTTTGATAAAGTATTTAATTGTGACGATCCGAGAATATTAAGTTTAAATGAAATAAAACATTATCATAATTTTAATACAGTGATAGATAAAAATGGAGACAATTTTAACATATCGGTAAAGAAACCTATTAATAAAAAATTGGAATTAAAATCTTCGGAAATGTATATTATTTTCTATTGCAACTTCATATGTATAGTTGAGATAAGTATTTAATGAAATACGACTACCATTTGAAGTTGAAGATATATAATAATAAATTTTTACCTTTCTTGAATAAATTTGCTGATTGTCATCAATTGGATGTTATTTTAATAATCAAGACTAGCTTATCGATATCCTAATAAAATGAATTAAAAGCCATAGAATCGTATATTTTACGTAAGTTAACATTCGTTAGTTAATATGCTTTCACTTATATATGTGCAGATTTCTACCAAAAAATCCACCACAAAGGTCCCAGAATGATTTAAATTTTCGAATCTAAAAGAATTCATCCAGCTTTACGTTTTTAAAAAAGGCTTATAAACTCTTCCATAGGTCTAAAAAAATATAGTTAAATTCTACGGAAAATTATACGAAAAAAATGTAAGATATTACGGATTTTTGCTTCCTTTTTGCGCTAAAAAAATCTGTTAGCATTGAGAAAGTTAATAATTATAATTTCATTTGAAAATTGAACGTTTTGATTAATTTTTAGCTCTAAGCAAGTGTAAAAATCCAAAATATCTCACATATACTCATTCTTTTATAACTTTTCATATATAATTTAACTATATTTTTTCAGATCTATATAAGACTTTTTTGTAAATGTTGGATGACTTATTTTTTAGATCCAAAAATAAGTAATTGTAAATCATTCTGGGACTCATATACATACACTTCTGTTTAACAAAAAGATAATTCCATGCATTTTTAGGTAAAAATAGTCCTGATCAAACTTCTAATTTTATAAATTTAAATGTTTCATTTGTACATATGTAAGTGATAGTATATACTAAGACAATTTAAAAAAAAATTATTCTTATCGTGAAAAATACTTTCCTCTGAAATTATCAATTAATGAAACTAAGCAACATTAAAAATTGGAAACATTTAAAAACATTAATTTTAAAAATTTTGAAAAAATTTATCAGCATCTGGTACTCAAAATTAAATGTTTTTAGGAAGTTACAAGGAAATTAATTTTTTTGCCCTCTCAGTTTGATAAAGAATCAGTCATATATTTATATATCAATCTATATGTATAGCCTAATAAATATATGGCTAATTCTTTATCAAATTGAGAAACCAAAAATTGATTGCCTTGTAACTTCTGGAAAACGTTCTATTTTGTGTACCGTAAATATTAATGTATTTAAATGTTTCCTATTTTTAGTGTTGCTTAGTTTCATTAATGGATAACTTCAGAGGGAAGCATTTTTCATGATAACAATAGTTTTTTTTAAAACTGTTTTAGTATATGCTATCACTTACATATGTGCAAATGAAACATTTAAATTTATAAAATTTTGAAGTTTGATCTTTAATTATTATATTATTATATATTAATTAAAGGAATATATGAATAGTTAAAACTTTGAGTATGTATAATACAAAATATATACAAAATACACAGACTGTCAATCTAGGATTTTTTACAAGACTCTATAGTAATTTTTACGCGAGTCTAAATTAAGTATGAATAAAAAAATTATCTTGCTTTTAAAATCATGGAAGTATGAATAGCCAATAAAATTTAAACATATTAAATATTATTCAATAAATTTGAAAAAAAAATTCTGAAAATGAATGTCTTGCCTTAAGTAACTTGTAAAGGGTCTATTCAGTTTTTCTGTAACAGCCTTTAACAAGGCCCGCCGGCTCCAACACATGCTGATAGTTTTAATGACACTGAACAAACGCCGTGCAAATTCACGTAAAAAATTTCTGGTATGTATCGGGTTTAAAAAAAATTCGTCCTGAAATGTTTACTTGTGTTTGTTCCTTCTATGTTCAAATTCCTTCCAATATTTTTGGAGATTTTAGCTTTTATAACAATAGTTTCCGTTTTATTTGTCAGAAAGCACTTAACAATGAATTTATCGTAAAGTTAATGAGCTGCATCTATAAGATATACATACGTTCAACAGTGCCACCGACGTACGACTTCTGATATTTTCTTCATATCAGGATGAAATTTGTACAAAAAGCAGTAAAAAGTACTCGGATACCCCGGTAAAAATATTCCGTAAATCATTATAATTTTTCTAATACTTTCCTTGTAAAATTTATTAAATACAAAATTTACTGAATGCTCCGGTAAACCTTAATGTACAAATATTAAAATTTTCTATCATTACAGTGTTACGAATGGAACCTTCCAGTGAGTAAACGAGTACGGCTGTGGACCAAGTAATAATTATAGGAAAGACGCGCAATAATTTGCAGAAAAATCAATTTATGCAAATTTCACGGTAATTTTTACAGAAAAATTCTATTAGTGCATATGTATAGAAAAAATTCTTACGCAGTATAAAAAAATTAAATAGTTCGTAAAATATAATTTATAAATAAAGATGTTTACTATATTACTATAATAAGTCATCCAATTTTTAAAATTAGTTTTTAATGTTGTTCTAAAATTTTTATTGACTTTAATCATTGCAATTTGTTGTCCAATTCTATATATAGAATAGGAATTTTCACAAAACATTTTGTATTTTTTCCAAAACATTTTTTCAGAGCAGGATTATTAATTTGTTTCAAGTAAACAACGATAAGGCGTCCTTTTTTGAATCTTGACTTTTTAAAAATAATAATTTATTTTTCAAACAACAAACTCTTTTATTTTCGACAATTTATTGTTTAGTTGTGAAAACTAGAGCTTCAAAAGTTTATGCTAACTATAAATTAACATTTCAACTTTTTCTCCAATATCGCTTTTGGACTAGATCACTAATCATAAATCACGATTTCGTAGCAGACCCGGTTAAAAATAATTACGTAGTTTTAATACGTAATTGTATTACATATCAGTACCAATATGTACACTATATGTACACAACCAGCTGAGAATTCAAATGGTGCTAATTTATAACCAATGTAAAAATTGAATTCCAAGTTATATAATATCCTTTTTATAACCGAGTGTGTAAAACTCAATTTTACGTACTCTTTTTAGTGTGTGAAGTACAAATTTTTCACTACTGCGTAAAGTATTTTATTTTACTTGCACTTAGTGTGTAAAGTGATTAATCGCTCCCTTTCCGTCATACATTTTCAACAATTGCTCAATTACGATGAAAGTCAATCATATAAATATTTAAGAGTTCTTTTGAAAAACATAAAATTGCAAACAAACGTTATTAATTTTTTTATATAAATATATTTAAGAACTTATAAATAAAATTAAATATATTTTTTTATAAAAATGTAGAAATCGATTGTTCATATTTCTTTTTTTATTGGTAGGGGGCTCTGCCTGCTTCCCCCTGGCGGGAGCTTCGCCCCTGCTCCCCTACCAGGGCCTGCGGCCCTGGACCCACTTCTTCCCCCTCTGCACCACTTCTCATCTATCGATGCATATATTTCCATTATAGTTCTCGACTTGTGTGATTGTTAAGAATCTATTATTTTCAGAGAAATATAATTTCGAGTTTTACACACTCAGTTATAAAACATAGTAAACGCAGCACGTACAAAAGTCAGTAATCTTTGCACAATAGCCGTGCAACAATGACTAGCTTTACGCACTAGTTAATGTACTATTTCCTTAAACTACTTCGAAAACTCCATAAACCAAATTTATTCGCGTGAAACAAATATATTTTTCAACATCTTCTAGCTCACAACGAAGCAAGTATTGAGTAAAGCAATACCTATTTTGTAAATAATAATTAGATCATATTAAACATGAAGAAAAAATAAGCACAGGGAATAAATAAAGTAGTCCGAAGTTAACGAAGTAGTCCCGTAGGTTCGTGGCAGATGTACTCGTGTGCCACGCACACGTGGCGTTCTAAGCTCATGTCAGTCGTACTAGCATGTGTGAAGACTGTCTACCCCTTAAGCGGTCTGGTAAATACGCATGTCACCAGAACTTCCTGATTTCGATAGATCAGAGAGGCGTACATTTTTCTTTTTTCTGTACTATTTACTAAGAATAGAAAAAGACATAATTTTTTATTTTCTCAGACTGTTTAGAAGAGGAAAGAAACGTCAGGAAACATAAAAAACTAAAGAAAAAGTCGAGGAGGATGAGATAGAAAATGCAATAAAAAAGAAGAAAGGAAAAAGCACACGAGGAAATAACAGGCGAAAGATGGCACCTGGGATTTCTGAAAAATATGTGATATCCAAAGTCTGACGATCTTTCAACTCCTGTTCGTATTTTAAGCAACTTTCAACTAGTTGCGACGACGAGAATGTCAGTAAAAGGAAAGTTATGCATAAAACTCCCAACTTTGCGAGGGATGGAGGCTTATGTGGCAGCTGCAGTTTTTAAAATACTTTTACACATTTTTCCGAATGGTTTAACAGAAGCACTAGGTAAAAAATTTTCTAAATTAATATACAGAAGAATACCTAAACAATTTTTGCGTCTTATGGAAATTATTATTTTATAATTCGATACCCTGATAGAAATGGTAACCATCTGTTCGTTATTCATTCACCAAAGGTTTGGCCAACCGTTTCATTAAACCTCAAAAAAGATAATTTACGTAATTTATAATTTAAATAAAAGTATTAAAAATGTATTATTATAAAATGTTTAAAAAAATTACATACCGAGAGGGCATGCACAGGCGGCCAGATTTGTCTGTATTAGAGGCTTAAATATCTGTAAATATCTTTTACGTCACTATTCCTTAGAGCGTTCTTTGTTTTGACTCATTCTCAGAATCACGAAAAACACAGAAAATTAACGTAATGAAACATAATCACTGGCACTGCTCCCTTTTGAGATACGCATGCTCGTACTCCGTTCACAAATGTAAGTATACGCATTACAGAGAAGTGAAACAAGGCGATTCCATATAGTGTAAATCTGTGCAATCAGTCATATACCTATATTTGTGCGCATGTCCACACTGGCAACAATTTTGAGTAACTACAACCCGCGTACGATGCTACGTTTAATACTCAAAAGGATTTTATTCCTAATTTCATACAAGATTTTTGTTATTTCATTGCCTTATTTTTTATTACTTTTTGCAAGTAAATCTTTTTTGCGTATTTACATTTCTTAGTTTGTTACTATTTTGTTTAATTATCGATAATTAACCAATCGTTGGCTATTTGTTGGTAAATATTTTTGTTATTCGTCGGCACAAAAAATTACCTAAATGTTGGTAGACAAATCATTTTGGGTGGGTTATTGTCTACCAGGGTACATTTTCTCCTGATTTAAATATCAACAATCCATCATTTTCGCTCATTTTAATTTTTTATGAATATTTTGTAATAATACAAATAAATTAAAAACATGTTTGAATCCCTAAAAGTATATGATTCAACACATGATTAAATTGAAAGTATCAAAAGGTTAAAAAAAATCTTGAATAAAATAAATATTTGTATTCAACAGATAAAATTACAATTAAATCTTAATCTACAGTTTCAAGATTTCATAAATTTGATAAACTTTAACAAAATATAAATAAAGCAAAAACTAAGAAAAAATTTATTTAGAACGTACGTATATGCGTATACACATCATACACAATACAGAATCATATAAATCTATTGATAAGAAGTTATCAAATTTGTTTGCGTAAATCATAGGCTTGATATTATTGGGGTTGCTACAACCTGCCTAGAGACCCAATTATGAGACACGATTTATTTCTTTTGTCATATCTCCGTCGCACGTCGATTAACTGTGGTGGTAGGAACTAATAAAGAGTACAGGGCCTTTTAATCCTGGCAGATTAAAAACATTACTTCGTCAGTTTTGTAAAAGAAGTGAGTATGTCGATTTTCAGTTGAAAAAGAGAACAAATCGATTTTAAATTAAAAAATGGGGGCCTTCAGTTGAAGATGTATCTTTATATTAATTTCCAAATCATATTGCTTTATGTACGATCATTAATTTCTCAAATTCATATTTTTTAATAAAGAAAAAAAAATTACGAATCTTATTTTTATCTTTCTATACAATATTAAATGATATTATGCAACAGGAGAGCTGTGCTATAATTGGGCTATAATAGTTATTATATATAGGTATAATAACTGTATAGTCACTACTATCAACTATATAACATGAGGTAATTTTGGTCCTAATCTTGTGAGTTCAATTTCTATATCTAATTCTTGAATTTTGTTTCCCAACAATACACGTTTCTAGTGTATCATATAAGTTTAACACACTTATTTTTGTACTTGGAATTTCATTATGATAATATTAGAATGATTTTTTTAAGATGATTTTTGGATTAATTTCAGATGATATTAGGATAATTTTTAGATAACTTAAGCTAACTTGATAATTTTAGGTAAAGTAGATATTTTTAAGTGTTTTCATAAGTAGAGACTAAAATCTAAAACTTTATAAAGTATTGCACGCTGTATTAATATATGTGTTTGCTTTTTGTCTTTTAATTGGTGCCTCACTTATAATGAATTGTAGCATATTTTTAAAATGCATTATTTATTTAAACAATGTAGTCCTGATATGAATAAAACCAGTCTAAAATGTACTAAAAATTTATAAGACTGATATGATAAGCCGTATGGTATTTTTAGTTTAATTTCGTTTTCTGTAGTGTTTAATCCATTTATTTAATACAAAATCATTAGTCAACGATTCGTTCTTGGACACCTAGCTTCGCTCTAACTCATGGCAGTCTGGCAGTGTATCATATATGTACAAAAAAATCGTGCCAAAACTGGCAGTGTATCATATATACACATATTTAAATTACTTTGATAATTCTCAATAAATTTGGACGAAACTTGGTACACTATAGTTTTTGAATATAACTATTTTCAACCCCTTGAGAGTGCCGTATAAAAAATAACCTTTGAATTGAATTCAACAACCCCAAAACCCAACCCAACCCAACCCAACCCAACCCCTAGAAACATAGTTTTCCCATAACTAGACTGAGTTTTTGTGGCCATTAGTTTTGGCACGAAAAGTTACAAAAGCCCTGCTAGTCAAAGGATTAAATTAAAAAATTTCTTTACGTATTTTCCTTATAGACTTACGCGCGCGCGTACACACACACATACACGCATATGCACATTATATTACTATCTGAAATTTTCTGGATCTCATAGATTATTTCTTTTATAGAAAGCTGGTCCAACGGTTCGTTAGCTAATTATTTTAGTCGCGTACGTTTGCAGTGTACAGTGAAAGAAAGAAATGGATCGAAAGAGGGTGAGTGAGCGATAGTGAAAGCGTAAGAAAGAGAGAGGGGAGAAAGAGATTAATTTATGGTATCAAGAACAATATAATTTAATTGATTTGTTGCACAATTTTCATTTTTTGATCTAACGCAAGAAAGAAAAATTAGTGAGACATTCATTAGTGGAAAAAAGAAATGGGAAGTAGGTATAAAATTAATCAAAAATTTAGCGATTATTCCACCTTTGACGTTAATAAAGTGAAGATGCTGAGTAATAAACAAGTAATTATGATTTTTCCTTAGAAAATACCATTCTTTTTTACAGGCATTCTTTCAGCATCCATGTACGAAATACAAGAAATCACAAAAAATGCAGTAAAAATGTTTTAAGATACAGCGTTAATTACAGGCGTTTAGCTGTGAACAATTAAAAAAAAAAAAAAAAAAATAGGTGCAAGCGATTCTGTGAAAGCGATCTTCTTATGCCTTTCTTATATATTGTTGTGTTAAGCGGTATTGTTATCACAAAAAAAAGCGATAGGAAATGTGAAAAAGAAAAAATCGTTATTTTTATGGATGGACCTGTTATAAAAAGGATAAAACTGAAGCAAGTAACAATAGTAATATTTTTTATGCTAATAATGCGCATCGTAATGTGCCCGATTTTGGATGAAACTTGTCCAAGCGATTGGAATTTGAATTTCTTTACTATTGACAGTCTCCCAGTATCTTGATAATTTTATTATTTAAATAGAATTCACCACATTAAACTTTTAATATTAATTGAGTCGGCCTTAATTGAGTATCAGAAAGTGAGAATCATTTTCTACTTATGAGATTAAGTATATTTAGTATTTTGCGAGGCAATTGAAAGTTATGATCTCTGAGAGCAATAGTAAGGAACCGGGTAGCAGCACACAGGTGGTCGCGACCGGTTAAGGGTTTATTGGCCGTACGGATTCATTCCGAATTTAAAACAAATTATTGGACCGTATGACTCGTGAAACACAGTAATATTCCATAGTACTAACAAGGAGCAATTATGTGAATTGTTTTTATAATTATAAACAAGATTTAACATTGAATTTAGAAGTTTTTTGTAAGCACTTTTTCCGCGTTTTCGTATGATTGTGCGATTAATTTTAGTTTATTTTTAGTTGTGTTTCATCATATTTGCTCAAAGAAGTCATTGGAGCAAATTTATGTACCAAACTTTTTCTTATTAATTAGACTGTCTCTCATCGATGGTTTATTAAAATATTGTTGCTCATTTTGCGAATTTTCACAAGACTAATATTACATTGAAATATCAATAATTCAACAACTATTCTCTCTAAGTCAGTGAAACTTTGCAGAGACATTGGTATTATCAGACTTAATGAGTATAAAATTTTTACGAACTCGTTACTAATTTAGTCTTATCACCAGTACAGCATTTAGAAAATTAGTTGAAGGTTTCTTTTACCTTTTCATCATCGTGTGGCGTCGGCGGCGTCGGCGGCGTGTACATGCGCGGGGCATAGTCACCTAGGGAAGAGGCGCCGCCGGTCGAGGATCCCTGACTTCTCGGCGGACTGAGGTCCGGTATCGCGGCGTGATAGTCCTGAAGCCCAGGCACGACCCCCGTCGGGACAACCGGCCGGTATTCCATGGCACGCACCTCCATTCTGCTAGGGATCCCGAGGCTCGAGTAGACCAGCTTGAGGCCGTCCTGTTGACAAGGGCTTCCGTGCAATCGGTATATCGATCAGCCGAGGCTGGGAGAGCACGTGTACTCGTGCCTCTACAGCTGCAGCGCGGCGTATCAAGTCCACATTTCTCGGCAGCTGCACCCGTTTCCTTGCGCAGTCCTTAGTGTTTTTGGGGAGGTTTGCCTCTGCAGACTTGTTATCACTGGCACATTTGCTCTTCACGGTCGCGAGCTTTCGCGCGCAAGCTCGCGGTGTTTACAATTATTCGAGATAGCACGCGCGCCGTTTTTGCTCTCGGCGGGACAACAGCTCGGAGCAATGCTCACCCCTTGGCTACTTTTTGCCGACTGAATGTTTTGCGGCGCTCACCGTGGCTCGACGCGCCGTGGTTCCCATTCCCGCTCTCCTCTCGCGCCGCTCGGCCGGCGAGAGAGAGAGAGAGAGAGAGAGAGAGAGAGTGAGGGAGAGGGGGGAGAGTGCCAGAGAGAGAGAGCGAGAGAGGTGACCCCCACCCCGCTAGTGTGGCCCCCACCCTGCAACAGCGTTGCCGCGGAAAATCCTCGACGCCCCTCCATGCACGGAGCCTCCTTGCGAGAGCGGTACAAGAGCAGAGCGGCTGCGGCTGCCGCTAGAGCCACTCTACCCCCACGAGTTGCACCGACTACCGGCTGCTGGCTCACGGCCACGGAGCCAAATGGGTCCGACGGAGAACCTTCCTTCGTGCTCCGCAGATCCGCGCCTGAGCGATAGCGGGGAACTGGGAGGCGATCCGGGGGATAATTAAGCGCGCCTATCTCCTGCTACTCCCACTCGAACTCGAGCTCAGGCTCTTATTCGTCTTCGCCTTTTTCTCCATCCCCTCCGCCTCCACGGCTGGCTGTCTTTGTCCCACGGCACTTGTCTCTTATCCCAGTCCGAGTCTGGTCAGCCTCCTCCTGTGTCCACATCTGTTAATCAACTTTGACTGCTGCTATATGCGTCGAGCATTATCAGCCTCCGTGGTCATGGGTATCCCCAATAACTTTAATATCTAAGCTTTGAACTTTAGTATATAACGTGACAAAAGCTTAGAATTCATTGCAATGTGTCCAAATATGTCGCATGAAGAATTTTAGCACATACTAATGAGTATCGTGGTTTTTCTTCAAGTCTTGCATCAATCGCGTGCTCTTGTATTATCTACGGCAATTTGTACTCCTCCCTTTTATCGCATTACGCTGATTTTAAGTCTGCAACCGAAAGTTGTCTTCAAGATTGATTTGAAAGCAGTAATAGTAGGGAGAAGCTCTTTTGATCAATGCCAACTCGTAGTTGAAACGTAACAGCTGCGTTTATTTTAAATGAGCTCATATTTGTCTGCATTGCTTTGACGAATTTAATTAAACGCAATGGCCACGATTTACAAACATAATCCATTTATAATGACTAGTTATCTCTTCTTACATCCAAGTAGCAGAAACATTGAAAGCAAAGTTTCCATCCCGTTTGAATATTATATTTTTAACAAATTAATAATCTGATAGCGTAGAGCGACACAAGAACTAGGCTACAAATGGAGAATTCAATGCATGTCTGTATCGTTCAAGGAATGTGGTGATGTACTCGTATAAGAGATACTTTGCTATTAAGCCGAAATTCAATTCTGTCACCTTCCGATTGAATATTGTATAGCAATTTCTTTGCTAGAGCAACTTCACTTAAGTGAACTATCTAAATGAAAAAAATGCATTCTTATTGTGGATCTCCTAATTAGTGCGTAATTCTCAGCGGCGGAGCAAAGAAATTATACGAATTAATGAAAGGATAAATCGGAAGATGATAAAGGCAGGGCTTTAAAACACTTGTCATCGCACCCGCCCAGAAGGTAGAGGAGCAGAGGAAAAGTCAATAATTGGAGGCTACTTCAAAATGCTTTTCAACAAAGGTCACTTTTTTTCAAAGCTTAGTTCGGTGCTCCTGATGCCGGCTTTCTCAGTGCCCGTGCTAGAGCTTCGCAAGACAATTAGCTGTGGCGACGGCGTGGCGTTGGGCAAGCGCGATCGCTTACGCGAGAAAATTCGAAGCCGAAGCGGGGAGACGAACACGAGGTAATGCGTATCCGAGACGCAACTGAGCCAAGGAAGCGTGACTTGGGAAAACTCAGCCATCGAGCGGCCCGCGGGAGCCAAAGCGCGCTGTCATACCCGGATACCTCTGTTGCACAACTTGGGCCTCCCCCGATAGACATCTGAGGTCGAGTAAAGCCAGCCGATAGGAGACACATCGAAGAATCAGAGCAGCTCGCTTCTCGATCTCAACTCTCAAGATATGTTCCACTGAGCATTGACTTGCATAACACTCTCTCAAATCTGAAATGACTATTCCTAATTAAACTTATTTCAGATGAAACAATGCATTGACTTCCTTACCGAAGGATATAGCCACAGCATTCGACAGTGTCTGTAACATGGGCCTTTGACCGAATAGGCAGAAATGGATTACGAATATGTAAAGCTACGCTTCTCGAACAAATGCGTACCTGTGGATTCCAGCTCCGAGCTGTTGTGACAGGCACTTGAATGTATAAAGAGTTTATTATCATTATACTGACAAGTCGGCAGAGCTCGAACGTATACATGGTTGGTTTAGCGCTGTGACATATGCACCTTATTCTCCAAATGGATAAGTCTACTTTATTGCAGTAAAAAGTTCTACACTATGGATTTCTTTGTAGCATCCAAACAAAACATCAAACGCCCTAGCAAAGTGAGTTTTTCTGATTCAAAAATCATTTCAGATTGGCCTTGTTTAAGGAGCTCTTTAATTAAGAAGTATGGAATTTTGATTCTCTTAAAACAATTAGATTAATACATTGTATGTAACGGTGAGAAGAGAAACTTCTATAACAACGCTTTATTATATTGGAAAAATTATCGAGTTCCTCGTAAGAGCCCCTAGCAAGCATGTAATGCCGCTTCCATCCATCCCCGATACATCGCCGATAGGGTGAGGCCTAGCACAATGTTCATTTTCAGATTTCCGCCCTACTTAAGTCTCAATATCGCATGCAGGTGCTTTCATATTTGAATTTGTAATAAATTTTTACTGTCTTATTACTTTCGCCTTATTGCGCGACTAATACTCATATAAAATAACTTAATGATTATTTCTTAGTGATTTCGAGCGACTTTGGAGCATCTTGGAGACTTTGGAGCGTGATTTATTATTAAAAGGAAACTAAGAATGTCAGGGCCCTGAGATTTTTCTAGGACATCGGACAGCGCCCTTATATTAGCCCAAAGTCAATTTCCACTTGGGCAGTAATTTAACTACTCAACTGTGCTTTTTATCCACTGCTGTCAGGCGCTCCGTATATGTAAATACTATACTGTGTTTGCAAAAGATATAGACATTCTAAAATTATCTCAGTGGTTCACATCACCACAAGAATAATAAGCTAGATTTAAAATGACAATAACTGCATCGCACCTCGCATCTTGCAGGTGCCCTGCATGTATCACTGCACCCCGCGTTCAATATTTTTTTGTCCTAACTCTTTGTTGAAAGGTACTACTTATAATCTTTCAGAAAAAATATATCATCAGTTGGCATCTTTTAGAAAACTTCTTTACTCTTTAAAAAATATTATAATTTTGATCAAATCGCAAAGTTCGAATATTCAAAAATGCACTTAAAAATTTTAGAAAACAATTGTCTAACACTCATCTTTTAGTTTGATAACAACTTTTGTTATTCGACTAAAGCAAATTACACACGAAAAGGCTAAAAGTTTATAGGGTGGAAATTTTTAGAAAATTTCTGAATGGATGTGTGTGTCTATGCGTTGATATCTCACCATTTAGTGGACCAATTTCGACCGAACAGGGCTCAATTTCAGTTTTGCTTACACATTTCTGCTCAAAATTCTATGTTTTTTCAAATTTTTTTTTGCTTCCTCGAAGAGGAAGCTTTGTAACGATGAAAAAAATTTCAGAAAAAAAATGTTCAAAAAGATGTTGTATGGCCATATATGTGTATATTTTTTTATTCTGATGATTTTTGTTTTCGTGGATGTACGTATGTGTGTGTGTATTTCAACTCTTCATATCTCCGAAACGAATCAACTGATTTTCGTCGGGTAAAGCATATCCTCTTCGTCTCAAGGGAAAATAAAAGTACCCTAATAGATTTGAAATTTTATTGATTTTCTGTTGTTTTATAACCAAAAAAAATTTAGAATTTTTAGTTTTTTCGATTTTTTCACATTTTATAGCCACTATTACATAATATAATAAACTTTTCTTGAAAGGTATTTAAATTATCTACATTTTTCTTTTTTAATATTTAAAATATCTTCATTCTGTCATTTGTTATTAATGAAAACTTTTTTATATTTCAAAAATTAATAACAAAAAATATTTTATTTATCAACTTGAAATTTTAACCAGTTATTGCACTAATTGAAGGCTATATGTGATTAACATTTCAAGAGATTATCTTTATTTGTTTTTTAGAAACAAATTATTTTTGAAAAAATTTGAGTTTTCGTTGTCGTACGATAACAAGAGCAAAAATTATTCAATTGCCATGGAATTTAGCACAGATGTAGCTTTTATATATCTTCAGATCGAGTTCGTTGCCCAAAAAAATCGGTCCATTATGAAAAAAGATATTTGAGATTAAAAATTTTGTTAAAAAATATTTTGAATCGCGTTTTCTTCGAGAATACTTGATTTGTTAACTTGAAATTTTAACCGGTTATTGCAATAATTGTAGGTTATATTTGGTCAAAATTTCAAGAAATTATCTTCATTTGTTTTTTACAAAAAAAATCTTTTGAAAAAATTTTAGATTGGAGTATGCAGGTGGTTGATCAAATGCTATAATAACTCATTATATACTTGTAATAAGAGCAGTCATATTTGTTGATGTCAATAATGTGTAGTGGTATAACCTGTATTTGCTTTAATTTTTATTTTCAGAAAATATTATGTGCCATGGAAATATTCAAGTTAGAGCTTCGAGTAGCCCAACCACCTAAGGCCTCGGACTTTTGACCCGAACATTTGTTTACTCAAACAATACCGTCTCCTAATCTTGTCCTCGACGATTGACTGACACCTCGACGTCTAATTTTTTGAAATTCGAAGTTCTCATAAGCTTATCTCATTGTAATTCTGGAAGATCTGAACTTACTTAAACCTGTAGGTACCCATTGCTGCGCGAGGTACTAAAGATGGATAAATTACAGTCGAGAGGCTGATTATATAGGTTTTCAGCTAGTTGTAAAATATACATATTAATGAAAAATCGTTTGAAAATTTTCTTATTTTTTAGATGAATTTTCACATATCAAGAAAATCAGATAATTCTTAAAATAATTATAATTTTTTATTTGTATGTCACTTACTTTTTTACCCCTTTACGACGTTTTATTCTTTTATTTTTCATGTACCCTTAGGATATGTAAGCTGACTTTTCTGAAGCAGCTCTCTTTGAATTAAACATTCTAGTACTTGTGTATTTCATTACCATGTTTTTGTATGATTACGAAGGTGGGCCATTTATAGTTGGTAACTTATCGTAATTTATTTTACTCGTACGTTCTGTTTGATTTTTTCGAGTTTAACATTCAATATCATATTTCCGTTAATTGTTTTATATTATTCCATAATTTATAGTCGATGAACTACAGATCCATGGTCAATTTACTCTGCACATGGTACACGTTGCTTGAGAATCACGACGTTCAAACATAAATATTTTCTAGATGAACATTTTGAAAGTTTTTTTGTCCGATTCATAATTCTTTTTTTATAAAAAAACAATAATAATAAAATGTAAAAATACTACCATCTAGCCCCGGTCTGCCGCATTGTTACTTTTTCATTTGTATCATAATGTAAATTACATGCCGACGTCAACACTTCCGCTGAACTGAAAGCACTTGCCTAACAACTTCTCTCTTCTCAATCGACCAATTTTCTATGGTTTTTTTCTTTTCACGTACCGATCAGAACAGCTGAGTATCACTGGAATCGTTTCATCTCACCGAGAAAAGGTGAAAAAAAAATGTTTTGACGACGTTACTTCTTACTCTCTTGTGTCCTTTTTTTTGCAACACACCACTCTTTTTTCATAACAGCAAACTTCTGGACTCTTTTTTCTACTTCCCACCGACAATCTCTACCTTACTTTTTTACTGTTGAAAACGACAAAATAATTGTGAGCCTAATTACAGCACCAAAATCACCGTCGACCGTAACGCATGGAAATATCAACTGCTGTAGAAACGTGTAGAGAGAAAGGAAAAGAGTGGTTGGAAATCATTGGCTCCTGTATTACAAAAAATAGGGCAATGAAAAAAAATGTGACAGAAGACTGTAGATGGCTGTGAGTGTGTGTATGCCCGTCGTGTGTGTGTGCGTGTGTCTGTGTATGTGTTTGTGAGCCGCGCTGTCCTCTTACCCACATAAGACTCTTGAGTACATAATTTTAGAACTGATACGTTTGCTACCTTTATTTACAGAAGAATCTTTATGATAGCAAACTTTACAGCAATAACATAAAAAAATAATTTGAATAATACAAGCATAAAATAATTGAATAAACACGGTTGATATTTTGTTGTGTTGAAAGCATAATAATATATAATAATGTAAAATTAAGAAATATTACCTCAACCAGACACGTACTCTCTAACATCCTCACAGTAAGTACTATGGATAGAACATTTTGTACTATGTTGAGGAGTAAAACTTGAAACGATTAAAATAAAAATTACTGAAATCCGTTTATAATAATTTATAACGTAAATATTTTCGATATAAAAAAATGTTCAAAAAGATCTTTTAAGATGACATCTGTCGATATTTTTCGATTTTGAGAATATTTTTTTCTTGAGAGACAGAGAGAGAGAGGGGAGGGCGGAGTGAGAAGGAGCAGAAAATAGAAAGAAAATAGATGTGTTGGTACGTTCTTTCTCGGGCGAACGAAGGCGCATACCATTATGAAGAGGCATTACTGCATGATATGGTATGAATCAAGACATTATTTTTTCAGAAAACGTTAATTAAAAGTCTATCCCGTAAAGATTGTAATAATTTAAGAGTTTAAAATAACGCTTGGTGAAGTGCAAGCAACTACAGGTGTAAAGAGTTTTGAGAATAATAATCAGAGTAGCTAATGACGTCGTACGCATGTACATTTAAAATTATTTAATGCGACCGTGTAAGTAGCTACCTTGGCACGTTTAAGATTAAAAGCAGCTAAGCATGGGCCGTCGTAGCGTTAGTATATGACAGAAATGTGTGCACGATAGGTTGGGATACACAAGTACGTATCTCGGCATGACTATGTATAAATAGAAGAAAATCTACCTCGGAGAAACGTGAAGGACAGGAGGCGGTAGGAGATAAAGAAGGAAAGGGCAAAAAATGTACCAATATCACGCACAGAATAAGCGAGAGCGATAGTGTGTGTATATGGGTGTGCGCGCGTAAGAGAGAACGAGAGAGTGCAATGTAGGCTTAGTTCCAGTATCAAAGGTCAGACAAGCGTGATGCCAATCTTGATCGTTTCAGTGTCCGCAAGCAATTTGGCCGTTATTTGATGCATGGTTTCTGACCTTCTTAACGATATATGAATAGAAAAATTGTTCATGAGGATTACACTTATTTTTTACAATAACATACAATATTTCCAAATTTCGTCTTTTTGGAATGTTTTTCCAGAAAAACAAGAAATTTCTCATTCGACTTTTTTTTTCTTTTGCTTCCTCCTAGAGGAAGCTTTGTGATAGTAAAAAAAAAGTTCAGGAGGTAATGTGTTGGGAATGTTATTTAGAAAATTCGGAATCGAAATACACTATTTTTAGAAAATGTCCGTATGGATGTGTGTGTGTGTATGTCCGTATACGCTGATATCTCATGATCTACTCGACCGATTTTAACGATTTAGTGATCATTTTTTTAGATTTTGCTTCCACAATTGGGCTGAATATTCTACTATTTTTGTAAAATTAATTTTTATTCTTTTTTATAGCCATTTTTCAATATTCAAAATTTTTATTATCCATTTTTTT
>JAWWEQ010020772.1:0-29836 GCA_035583055.1 Torymus tubicola
TTGAAACGATGTGGAGAGTCTGTGCGCGTCTTTTCACAATTTCACGAAAGTAAGCCGTAGCGCTTAATGGACGAAGACGCGTATAATACGCGTGACTTTGTAGACCATTCAGAGAGAGCTAAATAATTGTAGCGGAATCCACGTCTAATCCACGCAATCTGTTTCTTCTGTATACGTGTATGCGTGTGTATAGATATATATAGCGAGCTATGCGTATAGTACACACATCGGACAT
The DNA here is from genome assembly GCA_035583055.1 of Torymus tubicola. NCBI lineage: Eukaryota > Metazoa > Arthropoda > Insecta > Hymenoptera > Torymidae > Torymus > Torymus tubicola. The sequence goes on from JAWWEQ010020772.1 coordinate 236, forward strand.
TTTTAGTGGTGAGTAACGAGAATGATAGTAGATAAAGTTGCGGCTGACTTTTCGACTGATTTGCGATTCTTATCACGATGTCTGAAATGTGGTTTGCGATAAGTTCATCGCTAATGTTTTCTTGATATATACAGTTTAACGAGGAGAACAAACATATTTTACAAGTTTCGTGGCTTTATTTTTCGATAATTGAGTTGGAATTTCAGAAATTCCAATAAATTCCAATGTATTTTTCAAAATAACACAAGTGTTTCAAAAATATCAGGCTAATGAAAATCGGAACAAAAACTACAAACCATGTAACATTCAAAATAGCCAACTCTGTCATCAAAATATCTTAATAAACCTTGGCTCTATTTTTTCAATTTTATTATGTTTTACTATCACCATTATACCACTAAAAGAAAAAAAATCTGCATATTGGTCTCACGACGACTGGCCTCCTCCAAAATCAAAACAAAAAGAAAAGAAAGAAAATCCGTGAGCTTGAATAAGTTATATATACCTATATACATACACGGCGTAGCTCGCGCCACAATCTTCATCATTCACAACAATTTAATCGGCCGACAAGTGTGTATATAGCTACAGAGTGGTCCGCAATTGTAAACCCGACCTTAATAAAGGGAGAAAGAGCTGCTGCTGCCGCTGCCGCCGTCGTCGCCGCTGGCTGCTGCTGCTGCTGCTGCTGCTGCTGCTGCACCGCCTCATGCACTAGCTTACCGTATAGGTATATATATATAGTATAAGGCAAAGCTCGAAGTATATAGTAGCGTACGATCGACAGCGTCGAGGCCTATAAGTGTGTATGTATATACATATACATATATACGAGCGCCTCGCGGCTGGACGGACAGAGACGGGACGATCGGAGCAAACCGAGGAACGTTCTCTCTCTCTCTCTCTCTTTCTTTCACGCGGGTGGGGGAAGCACCTCGCGGCTTGCACGATATGACGTAGGTCAACGCGGGCGAGAGACAGAGACAGAATATATGCTCGCTTACTCGCCGCGTCCCCTCTACTCTCTAGTCTCACACATACATATATACTTATACGTTGCAACGCAAGCATCTATTTCTTTCTCTCTCACGCTCAAACACTGGCAGCTGCGCCGCACACAGTAGTACAAGTCTGTGTGCCACCTCTCTCTCTCTCTCTCTCGTCCCCCCGGCGGCTTCCGCGGCGGGTGCTCGCAGGCAGGCAGGCAAGCAAAGTGAAGAGAGAGAGAGAGAGATAGGAACGTAGAGGGGGAGCAAGACCGAGGAGAGAGAAAGAGAGAGAGAGAGAAACCCTCGGCACAGCTCGGCGCTCGCTAGCCGCTCGCCGCGCTGTCAGTGGGTGCGAGTCTGCGAGTCCAGCGAGTTCAGCTTCGCCGCGACGGCCGTGTGTACTGCACTCTCCTTGCACGCTCACCAATAAAACAATAAATATATACATATACATAAAGTAACGAACGTAAAGTATAGTATATGTTATATACATACACACATTTATACATATATACGTATAATACACACCGTGTCGTATAGTTTATTCGGCACGATTATAAATATATATATATATCTCTTGTTCGTTTCTACAACCGTGTATATATATATATATATATATACACATATAATCATCAGCCCATACACACGTCGCTCCGGAATTTTTTCTCATTCCGTTAAGGACGATATAATCCGAGAGTGTCCGTGTGTGTGTGTGCGAATTACAACGGGAGTTACGATCATCATACGTCCAGGAAGAAGAGCAGCAGCGGCAACACGACGAGGTCGATCGATGCTGCGCGGGTAGTGCCACACTCGAACTCTCTCTCACATATATACACACTTACATATACAGACATCACACGTATATCTAATATCTATATATACATACTCGAACAGCAAAACCGTTCGAACGAGAATAAAATAAAAAAATAAGAAGGAATTTTTGAAAGTCAAAAAACATCGTTGATTCTATACATCGCACGTGTGCGTGAACGCAACGCTTACGTACAACCTCATCATCTCATCTACTACTGCGAGGAGTAGTGTGCGTAACAGCAGCGGAGCATCGAAAGAAGGTCGTCGTGTCGGGTGGTAGCAAGTTTTCGGCTGCGACGGCGCACTGGGGTGCTGACGATAGAGAGAGAGAGCAAGAGGGAGCCAGTCTCCCCCTTTGTTGTTGATCGTAGAGAGAGAGAGAGAGAGAGCAGGGTGAACGGCTGCGCGAACGGGGTTGAAAACACCGTGCGTGCTCAGTACACCAACCGAGTTGCTCCGCAAACGGTTCCACAGCAAATAAAACGCATCTGAATATACCGCTTCAATACTCAGCATTATATACACATATAATACAATACCTAATCGTCGTCAGTGCATCGACATAGCTACGACCACGACGGTCACATTCACGCCCGGTTTTTACTACCAGAGAGCAGCAGCAGCAGCAGCAGCGGCGGCACTTACTGCCAGCCACTACTGGAGCAGCCGCACCACACAGCAGCCATCACGACGAAGAAAAAACATCCCCAGCTACGCAACTCTCAGAGCAAAACGTGAGTATTATTTTAACATTTCTTTTTTCTTTTTCTTCTTATTCATCCCTTAACTTATATACGTGTACAACTCACGTTGTTATATTATCGAGAAAATTCGTTCACCCTCGCGTTGTTGTATAGTAGTAGTATAACTTGAGCGCCGGGCGTTTCGCGACGTTTCTGGAAACTTCGCCGCCGCCGCTGCTGCTGCTGCTGCTGCCGGCGCAAGCAGCGGTGTATAATACGTATAAGCCGAAAGGGGGCGAATGTGTGGCTGGCAGGGCTCGGGGTGGAAAAAAAGGGCGCGAAGAGACCCTCGCGTGTACATGTATATGTATATACTTATAACCGGTAGCATACATCTGTGTGTGTATATGACGTAGAGTCACGCGCACGAACACAGTCGCAATTGTATATACGTATATACGTAATTCCGAGCGCGCGGCGTGAGAGAGCTAGGAACGCGATTACGCGGCGATATTCGAGCCGATAGTAGTATGTGTGTGTGTGTGTTTCTGTGTGTATGTATGTGGAAGGAAAAAACGTGCGCTAAGCCGGCACCGCGCATGAAGTTGCAGGTTTCGCGTTTTTTTTTTCGCAAGTGTACGTTATGTGCAGCACGTCGTTCGTTCGCGCGCGAGTGAGTGAGCGAGAGAGAGAGAGAGAGAGAGAGGGAGAGTTATTTTCGGCGACTATGCCGTGCGTGTGCGCTCGCCCCGGTAATTGAACGCGCGTTCTATGCTGTGGCGTTGCTGTGCTCCGAATTGGTCGGTGAATTTTCGACCGAACTTTGTGGCTCGCTGCTACGTATTATATTAAGTAGTATACTTATACAGATGTTGTATACGAGTATATATATGTATGAGGAAAGAAAAAGTAAAGAATTGAATGGGGGGAAAAGGTGTATAGAGTGAATTATTAGCAAACTCGTACGTGTATTAGCATTTATCGTTGTATCGTCGTACGTTAGAAGCGAAATCGTGTATAATAATCAACCTGCGCGAATATTAAAATTGAAAGTAAACGCGAGCGGACTGTTGACGTCGCGGCGACTATATGCTATACTTTTTCATTGGCCGCAGGAAAACTGTATTATTAAATGCAATAAAATACTTCCGGATTACCGGGAAATTTTCTTTGATCCTTTTTTTTCTCTCTTCTTTTTGCTTCACTTACATAAGCTTGCTTATATATACGTGTATATCTGTAGACATCGATAAAGTCTCTGCCCCGAGCAAGTGAGCGCGGTCGCCCGGCACAGGTTTCAAGAGCAGTTTATTCCCGATGACTCAATTTCCTCGTTGCATTTCTTGGAGGTAAACATTCCGGTATTCAAATAAGTATACCATAAATAACGTTACTCAGGTAATTTTATATATAGAGCGCGAATCTGAAAGTATATATATAGAGATACCTTTTCAAGCTCGTTAAGTCTGTGTTTTTGCTCAGCGAAGCCATTTAAGTATAGCTTTTGAAAACTACAAAGTTTTTCCTTAGCTTTGCAGATTTTTCTCTCTTTTGAGGTTATTCGCGTAATTATAATGTACGCGCTATGATTCACTCGAAGTAAATGAATCTGTTTGTCCAGCCGAAGAAGCATCGTATATACAATCACATGACGAAAATAAAAATTTAATGTTTTCCCTCCCATTCAAGCTATAATACTCGCCGGCATCATTAATTTTTTTTTCTTCAATTCCAATCTGAGTCATATAAACGTCGCGAATGAGATAATGATTTGTACTACTACACTCGTTTGCCAAATGAACGTATATGTATCTATTGTATGCGTATATATGTACGTGTGTCTCGTTGCCTTCAATACACTAAGCGAAAACTAACCAGATCGCGCATATATATATATATATATATATATATAATTGTTCTTTTCAAATAACATTTTCTCACTCACTCTCTGTCTCTCTTTCCTCCACTTCGAAGAATTAAACCACAACGTGCAATAATCCGCGTCCGCAGCACAATTGTTAAATGCTCACGCTCGTCGCTCATGCAAAACTCATTGCAATAAAGAGTTTCGCGAAATAACGCAAACATCGCGAAACTCCGTCGCAAGTGTTATATCCTCGTTATGCGCGCGAGTGCATTATGTATATACATACAGAACATTCGCATACCTCTTGCGTATACATTTGCATCGTTCCGCACGAATCACGTGCGTTTTTATAACCAATTTCCCTCCCCTCCCCTCCCCCTCTACATCACAATCACCATCCATCTGCTTATGAAACGATCAAACACCCCAAAAAAACACTTTTCTCACTCCCCTTCGTCGTCACCCTCGTCACCCCTGTAAGAAAAAAAAAGAACCTAACGTACAATATCCAACGCAAACGCGTATATATATATATACCTACAACCATTCTGTTTACCAGCCTAGCAGGCAGCGGCAGCTCTTATGCGCGCGCACGCGGGCGTCGCGCTTGCGCGTTCGCGGATGATGTGTCTGTGTGCTGCATGCATGCATATACGCGTGAATCGTCGCCGCTTCTAGAACGTGCACATGCAGCAGCAGCGACGCGACGACGACGGCGACGTTGTTGCAGTCAGAGAGCGTCGTGTGTGTATGTGTGTGATGATGCCCGCGTGCGCTACATGCACAGTATAACCGCGATTACTGCCATATCCGGCCTCGGCCGCGTATAGCGCTTTTCCCTTTCGGCGCGGAACGCACGCGTCGTGTCCTCGCTGTCTCTTTCGCGTCGAGAGAAAGAGGGAGAGAGAGTTGGCGGATCTTCCGATGGGTTTATATAGGCACTATGTCGTGGCCGAGAATGCGGATGGAGTATAGAAGAGTTGAGAGTTGGAGGGAGACGCGTATATAGTTTAAGTTTCAAAGTGACTCTCCGGAGGATTGGAGTTTCGTACGAGGGATTTATCAGCTGATTCGAACGCGTAATTTTTTATATGTTTTAATAGGATTAATCCTACTTTTTAACCATTTTATTAAAAAAGAAATATTACTGTACACCGCGATGTGTGCGTTTATCGAATTATTGTGACGGGACAAAAACGACGTAACATATTTTATTTTATATTCTCTTCGATAATCAAATTAATATGAAACAATTTCTTCTATAAACATTACAAATCCAACATGCAAACATTGTTGTTAATTAAATTGACAATTTCACTGTCGTGACAATTATTTTTAATAAAGTATTTGCATACAAATCAAAGACTCGCTCCTCTTTGCTAAAACTTTCTCAAGCGGAACTCAACAATACAATTAAATCGCAGAAAACTACGGTAGCAATTATTTACAAAAAAAAAAAAGAAAAAGAATAAACAACCTGAAAGTCAAAACGGATTTGTAACGAATTTCGCTCGTCATAAATATGAAAACTGAAGAGCAGCAGCGCTCGCGGCGTCCCAGTTAGGCAGAGCGCGAAATTGCGATTCAAAGATACTTTACTTTCCTAGCCGCGCTCGTTCGCTCTCGTCCGCTCACTCTGCTCGTCCCTCACACACACATGTATATATATACACACATACATTCATGCACGTGCCTAGCGACGAGAGAGAGTCTCGCGGCCATTATACCCGAGGCTCGACGTGCGCACAAGGAGGCTCGTCTTCTTCTTCTTCTTCTTCTCCTCCTCTTACTCCCCTCTGTCTCTTCCGATTCCGGACTTCTTATACACCTCGCTCTACCTCTTTCTTTCTCTGCGCACGTACCAGCCGCTTATATATAGCTATATATATACAACTACCACGGCGGGCTCTTCCTTTTCCAACGAGACAGGGATTACGCGACACTTATACACGCGGAATTGAGTTTTGACGGCGCGGAAAAGCTCCCACAGCTATATATGTATAGCGTCGTACTCGTCGCGTGTATATTATACACACACATATATATATATCATGCAAAAGTTGAGGAACCCGAGACCAAGCGCCTGTTAGTTTAATGAACTCTCTCTCTCTCTCTTTCTCTCTCGGTGCTCGCTTATGCTTATGCTAAGAGAATCTATATATATGTATGTACAGTATATGTATAAGTACGCGATGCGAAACGAGTTTTGCAGGATGTTTGAGGCGTTTAATCATTATCTGAAAGGTTGCTGCTGCTGCTCGCTGTGCGCTCGCGCGACTTGTAAACATCTTGTGCACTGGCCTCTCACTCTTTGCGGCTTAACTAAACGATTTATATATATATATATATATATATATATATATTCATATAGAGATTATAAATGGAAATTAGCTTATCACAGAAGTATAAGACTGTTGATGGAAGACTAACGTATTTTTTCCTTTTCTTATACGACGGGTAGAGGAAAAAGCAAATAGAAATAAGTGTATATATAGGGGAAAAATTGAAAAAAAACAACATATTTACAATAATTTCGTTATCTAATCTCTCTCTCTCTCTCTCGCTTCTTTACACATGAAAACAGCTTGTTATGTCGAATTTCGTGAAGATTGATGAGTTTGCTCATCGCGTGCATCGTTTACTCAACCAAATCAAACGTGCTGTACATGCCAGGCAATTTATCAAAGATCGGCCCTTACTCATTATGTAAAACGTATTTCCTCGTGTATATACCAAGTTAAACAAAATCACCATAAATATCCTTTTATAGTAATGAAAACTACACATACATATACGCATTGTGAAAAAAAATCTCTTAATTTCATAATCTTCCACCAGAGATTATAAACTATCTTAACTGCCAATCTTTGAAACCTTAACAAACCATGTATAGGTGCCCCAAAACTCCTCTATCAATTTCGACACAATGGCACATTATACATCTCTTCAATCTCAGCATATACCATCCTTATATTACATCTTTCTCTCTCTATACATTTGCTTGTACGAAAATTTCGAATATAAAGACGTTCCACTCTCTCTCTCTTTCTCTCCCTACGCTCTAACATCAAAACCGTTTTCGCCACACTTGGTCGGTTACAAAAATTCGCTCCTCTGAATTAGGTAACCCTCCTCGTTCACACATATATATACGTTCCACATATAGAGGGGCGTGTATGTTTTGATCATATGCCGGTATATAAGCCACACACACACACACGCTCATATGCTCAACGTTCGTCCCTCTTCGTTCGCTCCTTCGTCGTGTGTCTCTTTGGGTCGTCGGTTGTTAACTCGAGTGTACGCGTATGTGTGCTACTCGTTCGCACACATACACACACACACACACACACGTATGTAATGATGTATGTGTACGTTATAATCCAGTGCGAGGTCGTTCTCGTTGTACCGCGCGGCGAAAATGGCTCTCCGGGGCTCTTGTTTTGCATTGATTTTAGCTGACGGAGGTCGAAGGATCGCCGACTCGGCCTCTCCAGTACACTGTGCACATACATACATACCGGTGTCGTTCTAATATATATATACCACAAATGCGAGGATATATATATATATAAATTTTACGAAATTCGAAATTTCTTTTTTCGCGTGTACGTGCGTAATTTAGGTTTCGTTTATGCTGGGTTTGCGTGAGAAAGTAGGTAAATATTTTGGAATTTCCTTATATATACCATATAGACTACAAAGTTGAGCTGAGTATAAGTAAACGTTTGCGTATATAGACAGTGTTTTGACTAGCTATATTATTACATATATACCCACTTTCGTTTGCGCTTCTATATGTCCAGCGTTCGTGAAACAGCACTTCGTAGAAATCCTGAAAGCATTTTCATTTTTGCCGATTAACATTCTAATCTAATATGTATCGCGAAAAGCACACGATCGCGATGAAAATCGTGCGCGACAGTCAAAGAAAAAGTAAAACATTTTATCGCTCTCGTTCCAAGAATCACCACGCGCGATTATCGACACACGAAGAGGCGGTACGCGAAAAGAAATTGCGACTTTTTTTCCGAAAGTATTTATCAGATTATTTAATAAACACGTACAATACTGCATGATTTATCATCTCTCCAAAGTGCAAACAAGAAAACCTCTGTATGATGTATACATTCGCATTCCCCTTTTGCAATATCGTCGCACGCGGTTTTTCTTATTTATCGTTCTCTCTTTTATTTGCACCGAACAAATTCCTCACGCACGCAAGTTCAACAAAACAGCAAATTTTCTTTTTAACATACCGCGTACGTACGTATATATACGAACAATTCGAAAGGCTCGACCAGACAAAGGAAGTAGCTTATCGGTCCCGAGGAATTCTTATATTACTTATAATCTGCAAGTATATATATACATATACATATATATACCAATACACGCGGTACGCAACTGTGCGGAATTACGTTGTTCAATTTGTTAAACGAGTAAGGGAAAAAGTCAGCTGATACCGGTGGAGCAGGAAGATCGCGCGGGCGGTGTGTATATATATATATATGTATGTAACGGTAAACCGGAGGGACCATTTCTCCCGCGCAACGAGAAGAAACCGTGTGCTGGGTCCGCCGAGCACGCTCACTTCCGAGTTTAACGACTGCTCGCGCACGTCCCGTTCCTTGCGTCATTTTATTGTTGCAGAGATTACGCATGAAAAAAGACTGTGTGCACGCGCGATAAAGTAAAAGGGAGGAGAGAGAGAGAGAGAGGAAAGAACGATTCTCTCTTTATCTCCCTGTCTCTTTTTATACACGCATCTATGCAAGTACACGTTATAGTGATAAAATAGTCTTTTACGAGTTCCGGCATCTTGATTAGTTTCGAAAACCCGTTTAGCATATTGACGCAATTCCCCAGCAGCGCGGTGCGATAGTGCAAGCTGCTTACTATAGTGTATAGCTGAAATCCGCTGCCGGCGGTATATAGCGAGTGCAAAACAAGCGATTCTACGAAGAAAAAATGCAGCACCTGAGCGCGCTTTAGTTTCCTTTTTCTTTTTTTTTTTACAGTTTCAAACGCACGCGAACGATCGTTTCGCGCGCGAGATATACAAGAACTTTCTTTCTCTTTTTTTTTCTTCCTACGCTAAGCGGTTCTGCGTTAATCACGAATTAAAAAGGCGGTCGCGCTGGCTGTGGTACGCGATAGATTTGACAGGCCGAATAAGCGGGAGAGCGCGTTGCGCAAGCGAATAATACGTTACACTTGAACGAGGATCCCGGCCGGCATAAAAATGATTGTATTCGAAGGCGCGCGCACGCGCGCTTACGTCAGTCGTAACGACGACGACGACGACAGCGACGGAATTTTATTTTGCGGAACTATTTTTATCTCCTTTGCATATTGAATGGACGTGAATGGAGCGAGTAAATGTCTCTCTCTCTTTCTCTTTCGTTATCGAAAGTAAGCGCGTGCGCTTGAATATATATATACAGTCGTGGGGGATGATGCTGCACGAAAGTTGTTATCTACGTCGCGTGGAAAACTGCTTTGCAGACTAAATATCTGCGGGTGTAATTGGTTTTTTGGATTGAAAAAAAAATTGACATTTCCGTTCGGATGAGAAGAAAAAAAACTGCTTACTCTATATACATTTCGTTATATAGCTCAATCGTGCAAAGATAGTTCAGTAAAACATGCGTTTCGTGCGCTATTCGAGCTTATATCGCAATGTTTAAAACGAAGCGAAAATTAAACTCATCTGGAGCTCAGGAATATTCTATTAGGCGAAATTTAAAGCAAATATTTTTACTCATTTCGCGCGTCAATATTCAAGGTAAAAAGGTGATTCGCGCTTCTTCAAACTTCATTTCAATTCAAATATTTATTCAAAATTATCGTAGCAGACTAGATCATTAAAATGGGTGTGTGTGTGTATATATATGTAGCAGATGTATGTACATTTGTGTGCGACGATAAAAAAAGAATTCAGTGAAAGTGAAGAGCTGCAGACATCACGATCGCTGTTATAAAGTCACACCACTAGCTTTGAACCAATCAAAACCAGCCACTAAATCAGTCGCGCAATGCTTCGATAATGGAAATCGGTATTAGCCACAATACAATGACTATACTAATTTACACAAAAGTATTAAATAAGCTATACAGACATCTCGATTATACGTTATCTGAAACGACTATCATTGTTCTTATTACCATCGAATATATACCACACTTGACTTAACCCGTTTAACCTAACCAGAAACCGCAATAAAAGAAATTTTCTAAATCCCACATTATTGCTCTTTCACCTCCTCTCGCACATATTCAAGCACATATTATACAGACACCGTCCCGACGTCGCCAGCAGTACTAGCCGCAACATATACACACGATGACGCCCGGCAACATGCTAGTATCCAATTAACGGGCTATTTTACACGGAACAATTATCACCACCGACGCATACGCATGTATACGCACTATAGAGAAAGAGAAAAGCCTTCAACGCTTTATACCTCTATACTACCTCTGGCAAAATTGAAATGTAAAAATGTTCACCTGTCTTGCTGTAAAAAAAAGGGAGCCGCGTAAAATCGTAAACCACAACAGCAGCAGCAGCAACTATATAACAACGTTGCTGCGGCTGGCTCGCGCGAGGCCTTTGCTCGTAAAAGTTGAGGCAGGCGCGCGCGCGCGCACGCCCCCCGATCGAAATAAGTTCGCGTGCTATGATGTCTGCTGCTGCTCATGCTGCTGCTGCGTGGGTTGTATAGCGTTGTATATGCGGGTAGAGAGGCGTTTTTGTGTCACGATCGTGGGTGGATATGCTATAGAGAGGATCATCGGGCTGCACATTCTCAAGAGAGACGCTATATAATACACGCTGTGACTATAACGAGGCACGTGCGCAGAGACAATCTCAGAAGAGGGAAAGATAGTTATCGTATATGCGTATATATCGTTGTATACCGATGGAAAATCGTGCGCGCGATGCGCAGAAGAGAAAGAAAAAGAGAGAGAGAGAGATAGATATAGATTTCACGATAAATCTCTCTCACAAGTGATGAGTAATTATGTGTCGATCGCGTTACAATAACCTTGGAGGGAGCTCTTTGGGTAAATATTTGGTGTTTGACATTCTTGCCGCTGATGTTTTGTAAAAAAAGCACTCGTGCGGATTGTAATCTTTTATATTGGGAATTGGAAAGGTGCTTGCACGCGCAAACATCTTATATATAGGTATATGTGCGTGCGTGATTGTGTGCGACACACGCAGCACGTGTCACCTCGTTGACGGGCTTTGATGTATTCGAGGCGAGGAAAATTTTCTGGAAGCGATATATGTATTGTCGTATAAATGTGCTGAGAGTTATTGTGCGCGCAAAAGAGAGAGAGAGAATAAATGGCGAGGCTATAAGAATAATTGTCCTATTGAATGATAAAAATTTTATTCAACACCTCCCTCGTATGTGACGATTTTTCTCGCGCTTATGTATATGTGCTTTTTTAATATTTCACGGTCACCGCACGCTTTTTTCACATGTAATGATGGTATATCTGCAAATAATATGAATGCCTGGAATCACTTATGTATATTCCGTAAATAATGCATATATATACACAGCTGGTAAACAAAATCGATATCTTGTTAATTATATTTTTAAATATGTATGGATAAATTCTACAACGAAAACAGTGTCGAAAAAGCATCCCACGATTCATAATATACTTAGCGAACTTCGATGTATTTCGTCACTCACGCGCGCTCATCATTCGTTAAAGCGATTATAAGGTATTTCGAGTATCGCGAAGATTCATTTTTAGAAAATTGAAGGCTGCACCGGGCGTATATATATACACGTGCACCACAACAGAACCGCGCGCGTCGTTGTTTATCGCAAACTGTGCGGAAAATGTTTATTTGACTTGCTAAGCCGACAACGTCGTCGTGCGCACACATCGACGCTGCAGGTAATTAAACGCACTCGAGCGGCAGAGAAAAACAGACGCGGACGTGTATAAGAGAAAACAACGCGAACACTTTGAGAAACCAAAGTAAAATGTATATGTATGTGTGTATATATAACCATACAACTATGCTTATAATATCAAATCTCGCGACGAGTTACGCGGATCGTTAAGACAATAACAATGTTTAATGATGACGAACAGAGTAGCTCGTATGTATAAAGTAGACAATATAAGCGGGAGAGAGGCTAGCCCAACGCTAACGTCATGAAATATGTAAAACTCGGGGACTCTTCGCCTCGTCGACAACGGAATTTTCCACTATTATATATATATAGAGACACCCGCCCTGTATAAATCTAACGTACAATTCGCCAACCACACCGGCATATCGTGATGCAAGCAGCAGCAGCAGCAGCTGTCGTCGTCCCTCTCTCCCTCGGATTATCGATCGACAATTCACCGCCGTTACACGAAAGCCCCTTTTATCGACGCGCGACGACGACGACGACGACATTCCTTGCCAAAGGCCCGCAAGCGTTCTTATATATATTATATATACGCTATATAAAACGCGTGATCAGCAGAGAGAGAGAGAGAGAGAGCAGCGCCACTTATACTCTTGCGCGCTTATGCTATTTTTTCGCTGGCGCTCAATGCGACTTCTATTTTCGAGCGCGCGCTCGTATTCCGCGTGTCTCTCCTATTTTGACGCTCTCCTATATATATATATATATATATATGAACGGTGCGGGTGCGCTCGCGAACACCGCGAAAGAATATATGCTATCTGATTTCTCAGCGGCGCCTATATAGATGAGACCGCGACGTACGACACACGAGATGGCGTATATCAGGCTAAGCTAATTGCTCGAAGGGGGAAATTGCCGAGCGATAGATTTGCCGGCTAATAAGCGGCTGCGATTAATTGACTAATGGGCGATCGTAAATTTGAATAAAACTGCCAAAGAGCTATGTATGCGCGTATATTTGTATCTTCGGGCGGAATATAATAATGAATATTTTCATTTATCGTATATATAAAACGATTTGACTTTGCTCGATGGCTTATTATGAAATCTCTTATGCGCTGCGAGCGTATATGTATATATAGTCGTCGATTAAATTCGTAATTTTGCCGTTGTAATTCACGTTATTGTAGACTGATCAAACATTTATCGTTGAATATAAAGTAATAATTATATGATAAGATAATGTTTATATCGCCGTTAAAATAATACGAAACGCACGCGTTTAATGTATCAATGACTACATGGTAGTATCGCTTATACGTGCATATACGTGATTGAATAAATGTTTGCAAAAATAGCTTCTTTTTTTCCAGTTAAAGAAGCGTGCAATATTCTGTAGCACACGCGCAGAGTTAACCGCGAACTAATATGTGCGATTATATGAGCACACAGTAGTTTCTTTTTCTCTTTTCTTAAACGACTCTCGTAATCGATTTTATTTATTCAAACTTTCAAGTATTCTGCGTGTATTTGCCTAAAGCTACGGGTGCCAAGTTTGTGATTAACGAACTTGGGTGCGATGTTGTCTTGTTGATTTGTTTACACGAAAAGTTCGCGAAGAGGTTATCGCGCGTATATGTATATATATATGACAACAGGCAAGAAACGGTTTGCTACAAACTAAGTAAGTATAGTAGAAGCACGAAACTAAATTTCAATTTTTCGCGGCGCGGAATAAGGATGTATGTTATACGCACGTGCGATAAATATTATTTTATTCTTAATAAATTTTATCGAATAGGTAATCGAGCAAGAATTATATGTATTCGAGCGAATTTTAATTAAAACTTGATCGAGTGTAATATTTAATATCCTACTTTTTCGTAATGCATTTACTTTTTGAAAGTATATAGTAGCAATATAGCATCTTGGCAACCAAGGAAACGCGTGTATATCCATTTTCTATCTTGGTTCAAACGGATTACATAAAGTTTACATGGACGCCTATTAATCTATTTCAGAAAGAAGCAACTAGATGCAATAAAAAGAGAAAGCGAAAGGCGCGCATAAACCCGTTGCAGATTGGGTTTACTTTAGCCTCCATACCTCGTGGCTTCATTATTTTTCGTAACGCCCGCGTGCCAGCGTTACTTCTAGCTTTTTAATATCATCATTTTGACGGCAATTTATTAAATATACGCAGACGCTACAACGATGCCCTCGATGTTTCATATATATATATATAATACAAACTGCAACCATATTTATATAGAAAAAAAAGCTGTGTAATAGTAATAAAGAAAAACCAATATTTATAATGAGTTCATTTTACAGCCAGTATAACTATCAACTTTGTTAAATAACAAAGTTATAGACAAAACGTTCGGGAAGCCAAGAGAACGCGGCATTTATATTGCATACAACAAGTCATTAACTTATCGGGCTTAATAGAGCTCGACTTAATGCATAATTATAAATTCGTAAAATCGCTTAATAACAATAATCCTTCTCTTTTCTTATTTTTTTCATTATCTCCGCACAACAGCAGTACGATTTTAATTAGCGCGCGCTCACTCTAGAACAATTACGAACACAATCCCTTTTGCGAGCGGCGCCGCGCGCGACGTTATACGCTTTCGCAAAAATTGCGTAACATTTAAATCCAATCCTCCGCGCTGCAGGAAATGTCACCTCCTCTCGTTGCGCTCGTTTCAATCTTCGAGAACGAGAGAGAGAGAGAGAGAGAGTGAGATAGAAAAAAAGCAATTTTATTTTTATTCGTTGTACAGTCTACAGAATCCGTGGGAGAAGCTAAATGTACCTACCGTTGCTTGCGCTACTACTTATAGTTATCTATCACACTTCGAAATTTCTCTCTCTCTCTCTCGGCATGTTTGTACTAGAAAATGTGCGTGAGAGTTTGCACTTAAAATTCTGTTAAAAAATACCACCATTAGATCCAAATGTTATAATAATATTGCATCACTCGCATTTGACGCTTCATTTATCATTTGCAAATAAAAAGTTATACGCCCGCTTTTAAAAGTAAATGTGCTTTAATTTAATCCAAACAGATTTATTTACGAGAATTCGCAACGCAGGCCAAATAAAATTATATCCATCTCTTACATTATACATATATATATACCCAGCTATCAATAAAAACGTGTTTACACATCCAAATCTAAATGAAACTTAAACAACATCGAATAAAATTAAAAGCCAATAACTATATAATACAAAATTCAACATTTCTAAAAAATCTTTATGAACCTCACAAAACTCTTCTCGCCTGCTATATATACTTATATACATATAAGTAAAAGGCCACCAGCACTGCATCAGCACCAGCAGCAGCAACAGCACCTGTGTGCAGTAAAAGGCATTTTATTTGCCCACGAGCGCTCGCGCACTTCGGCCTTATCAGCCGCCTCATTGCGTCACTTTAATAAATCTCCCCGCGGGGAATTGTATAGCGCACTCGCTATATACTTGCTCGCCCACTTCGTACATACATACATACATATACATATACATACGCGCGCATATACGTCACACTCGCGCGTGAGTACTTCGACCCGAAAAGCAATAAAAACCCAACGCGCTCGAGGCAGAAAAAACTCTCCCACATATAAACGCATACATATACACACACACACTTGTAAATACACTCTCACGTCGTCACCGTCGCGAATCGAAGAGAGAGAGAGAGAGATTATCAATAGTGGTATATATATACTATATCCTACTATATATATATATATACATATACCGTATACTCGCTGTCTGTCAAGGTTTCCTGTGCGAGCAGCACGCGTTATCGCTAACTCGGCGGTGGCAACGCGCGCGCGCCGCACGCGTAATCTCGAAGGCCACGGCTTTGACCGAAAGAGTGTGTTCCCCGCGTGTACATGTATGGCGCGGGATTATTTGACGGTCTATGTACGCGCGTTGTTATACAACTCTACAGATTCGCGAGTTATACTACTCGCTTTTTAAAGTTATATATTTGCTTATATTATTCGGACGCCTGCGCGCGTGTATGTGAAAACATGTGTATGAGGGGGCGAGAGGGGAAGTTGAGTAAGCCGCACGTGTAGAATCTGTGATAATGAAAAAAAAAGAAAGAGAGACGCGCACGATGATGTTTTTATCGTCCCGGAAAAATTGTTTTCGACTAATGAAAGTTAGGCTACGTGTTATCGCGACAGCCGCCAGAATTTTTATAAACGTGACGTGTTCATATATGTATACGTCAATTTAGTGTATATATATATGTGTAGGCGAGGTCTGGGTTCGTTTGGTTCAGAGAGCTGTAAAGAAGTTGTTTTTCTGTGCGATTTTGCAGCACACACTGTTTGATTGTTTTTCGAGGTGTGTAATAATGCGAAATCATTGCGAGGTGCGTGTGTATATTGATACACACGTACGTATAATAGCAAATTTAGAAACGGCTTTAGTATCGAAAAGACATAAAAATTAAAAATAGAAACTTTACGCGAACGATTGCGTGATGTTGCGATACATATGTAAAATTGCGAGTCTTTGAATAAAAAAAAAAATAATAATAACATCTATGATGAATTTAAAGCATACTCCGAACGTTTCGTATACCATAGTAGTCCGAGTAATTATATTCGAGACCGATATGTTCTTTTCGTGATATTATTACATGTGAATCGAAAGATAATATCTTTTTTATTATTCTTTTGATTTTTACAATCGTTCTGCCTTGTGCTTGTTAATCGTCGTCAGAATGCGTCACGATAGTGGAAAAAAACCGATCCGACAAAAAGCCGCGATATTACAGTAGTATCGCACTCATATACTTTCGAAATGAAAATCAAAGTTGTACGTTCCAAATATATATGTATATATACTGTATATCGGCGCGTGTAAATGCATTTCGCAATTCTATTCATAAGAGACGAAAAGTTTTATGTAATGCATCAGTGCAAAGTTTCAGTTTCGCGTGTACTTTTACAATTATGCAACAGGGACAAATTCCTTATAATCTCACTAACTGATAATGAAATTTTTTTCATTATATATAACTAACGAAATGATATTTCGCACCTTGGTGCGATTAAACTTCTTTTCACGGTCTATACATATGCATACTAAACTCGATGGTATATAGCTTCAAAGTCGCGTACTTTATATATATACGAAATAATATGTATAATAGATAAAATTGACTTGACAGAGTGATGAATGCGTGAAAATAAACGGGAATCCGATTTCTCTCATTCATGCGCGTACACACACACACACACGCGCGCGCGCACAGTATATATATATCAATTTACTTCGCATAAATTTTAGCGAATATTACGCGATTATTTTGCACACTCAATTCCCATCCGCGACTTTATTGGCCAAATAACGCATTTATTAATTACCAGCGAAAGCATGTTATTAAAAATTAAGGATAAAAAATAATGTACGCTTATTGCATCGGGAGTGCACGCGAATTGCTTATAGTCTCGTGTATTTATTATAGCGTATAAATTATTTTTACATTACAACCGGTTTTTATTCGCTGAAATTTCGAGGTCGCCTGTGTGTGTGTATGCAAAGGTCGTATGCATCAATCTTGCAGGCCGGCAGAACAGTGCAGAGTCTAGATTCATTGAACGATTCCTACCCACAGGCCATTTATACATCGATTCTTATGTGCGTATAATCGTCATTGCCATTGATATACTCCCGAGGCGAATTAATTTTAGCCTATAAATAAAGTTTTCTCGTAATCTTTTGCTGGTATTCGCATACTTCAACGATTCGCACAACATTTCGCTATGAATCATCATAATTATATGTTTTAATTAAATGTATATATATATATATATATATATATATGATATCAATTTAGCTGCTTCACGCCAATACATCAACTTAAAAAATAATCACTTATCTGTTTACAATAATTATTCAAAGATTGCGCAATCGTATACAATATGAAAACCAAAATTCCCGGAAAATTTCACAATGCAAACACCTCGCAATCAATTTACAACAGCAGGTGTATATAGATACCGCGTGCACAAATTTGCTTATTCATACCCGCACTTTTATTCCAACTTTTTTTTTTCCTTGTTTAATAATTACCCACAATACAATCGTGATCCCGTATGAGCACATACACACACGCACGCCTACAAACATGTTCTTCAGTCGATCGTTGCCCTGGTCTCTTATCTCTTCCTCACGCACGTGCCGAAAATTTACAATTTTCCCTCGTTCCCATAAATCCTCGTGTACACGCGTGTGCTGATGTAAAAAACAAAAAAAACCGTGTTTGTTATCAAAAAAAGTTCGTTTTTTTTTCATACCCCCTCTCTCTCTTTCTCTCTCTCTCTCTCGCTCTCTTTCTCTCTTTCTCTCTTTCTCTCTCTCTCTCTCGCTCTCTTTCTCTCTTTCTCTCTCTCTCTCTCTCTCTCTCTGTATATAATACGTGTACACGATTCAAACCTATATACACACATACGAGGCGCGTTCAGCAAAAAAGCACGCGGTACTGCGACTAAAACGTTTCCTCTGTCGTACAAGACCTATACAACGTATACATTACTATATACATACACAAGTATACGTAGTCTACATATATATATACACACATATACATAGAGACAAACTCGGATCGACGGTTACGTGAATCCTCGAAGCGTAAAGCCGTCGTCGCCAGGCGCGCGCGCGCGCGTTCACAGCACTACTACTCTTTTAATACGCGCAGCCACTGTTAGAGTATAACGCTACTCTACTGCAGGCGAAACGACGCTGCAGCTTCGCAGGCTGTTGCTGCTGCTGTTGCATATTGTGCAAGGTGTTTACGGAAGGTATACGTCTACCGACATACGCGCGCGCGCGCACACGCATACTTGTACCCCTACTCATGGCAGTCGTCGCATACTTAGTCTGTATAGGCAGTGCGCGCTTCGAAAAACGCGCGAGCGCTTCTTTATAGTCCCGTGTATAGTGCGTATGTATATTATACGCGAGAGTTTATATACACATACATATACACACAGCTGAAAGGGAAGGAGAGGAAAGTGTAAGGCCGCTATACTATACGTATTGCATGGCTGAGAAAGAGAAAGAGAGAGAAGGTTCGAGGCGAGACTAGGTCGCGAAAGACAGAGAGAGAGAGTATAGTCATGTGGTATATAGAGAAGAGGTGTGTGTATATACATCGCGCAGTGGTTGCAGCTATTTGCGCGTAATGACTCGCGACCTGGCTCTTTTCTTATAATAAACCCGATCGTTCGTTCATCGGTGTATAAGTGTATTACATATTGTGTATCATATATATAGCTCTACCTTATATTATATATATACCTACCTCCGGTATGAAGTAGACGAGACTACGCTTAAAGAGGAAAGAGAGAGAGAGAGTGACTAAGCCTCTTTGACTCTCGTTTTTGGCGAACGATTATAGCTCCGGCTGCTGGTGCGTGTAATTCGCGGCGAACAATATAACGATTGGCAAGCATACCGCGCCGTTCGATGCGCAATAATGGCAATTGTGTGCGGCGTCGCGTTATTGTCACGACGCGGGTATATTGCGCCATCGCACGCCATACATATATATATAATATAACGTACGAACTTTCCCATTCAGAAGTTGCATGGCCGAAAGACGGATGGGTGGACGTTTATAATACGCGGGGGGGTCGATGACTCATCTCCTCGCGACTCGTGATTTCCTCTCGCTTTCTGAGCCTAGGTCGCATAGCGAGTTCTCCAAGGCTGCTGCTGCTGCTGCTACAGCAACGTTGCAGAAAATAGCTACAAGTGCACGCGAGTATATATATATATATGTATGTATATGTGTGAATAACCCTTTTTCCAAAGTTGGAAACCACGCGAGTGCACGTTGTTGTTTCTCTTTTTCGAGGACTTCGCGTAACAGTGCATGACTCGTCGGTTATATACCGCGGTGGTGACCAGGATGAGTAATCATTTTTTTCTTCTCTCTCAAATCTGAACAATCATTCCAATCTTCCACGTGTCTAAATATATAGGCCGCTAGCTTTGTCGTCGTCGCAGTGCATTTTTTTTCGTGCACAGAGTTTTCCTATATATACAATTCACGCGAAACTCGTAAATGGATAGAATATATAAGACACACACATAGCAACCTGGCCATATTTATGAAAACCGGTTCCACACAATGCGTGCATGCGCGCGGGTGCGTTCGAAAATAGAACGTAAACCAACGTAAAAAAAACACTTGCGCGTCACCTGCGTACGCGCGCAGCAAGGTTATACGCTTTTCCGACGAAAAATCAACGTTATTAAACGTCGCACATGCGCACAGCTGCAATGTACACATATATATCTATGTAAAAGTGCCGGCTCGCTCGTTAACGCAACGGAAACGTGTTACTCGCGCGTTTTTTTTTCTCCCTCCCTCTATCTCTCCATACGTCGCGTATATATATGCCGGTATATACCTCCATAAAGCGCGCGCGCGCATGGTTGATATACGTATATATATATATAATAAGTACCACTTGAGAGCACGTGCTTTACGACGTAAAAGGGTCACACATCGTCGTATATATAATACGAGAGAGTGAGGAACAATTTGTAAGTACGTACATACGTACGTACCACCTACGTCGGCCTGTTATCGCGCGATGGGCGCGTGATGCGTGTCTCGTACAGTCTTGCGGTTGCAGTTACACACACATGGTGCGCGTGGTATGTTCAGTAACGTTTTTATGAGGCGTTATATACTCATTGTTTCTTAGGACTCCTCGCGTGTATAAGTATATACCTTTCTTTCTTTTTCTTTTCGCACACACACATCTACGCGTCTCTGCATCATCGTCTTAATAAGTTCGTTGGCTTCTCTGTATCCCCCCTCACACGCGCGGACACGCGTTTTGGACACGTGCACGATCGCGACGTCGCTGACCCACATTCGCATTCAGCAACGGTCGATGAAATCGTATTCTGGATGCGATGCACGTATAGAACGCGCGTCGCGTTTTTTTTTTGGATCACGAAGGGATAATGCGATTAATTATCGTAGCTACTGTCCTGCAGTACAAAGAAACTTTTTTTTTCAACGATGGTGTGCGTGTGTCTAATCTAATTCTAATGTGTTATAAAGAAGAATGAGGCGCCAAGTTTTTTAGAGCCTTAACGTGAAAAGCTATAGCACACACTCTGCGAATAGAGGTTAATCTCGTATATACTGCTTGGGTAAAGTAAATTTCTAACGAGGGAAATTCTCACCTCTATATATATATATATATATATATATATATTCGTGTGCGGTTATCCAAGCGAGAGAAAAAAAAGAGTCAAAATACACATACCGAAAAAATAAACGTGTGCGTGTTATGTGTGTGTGATATAGATACGTCATCAGATATTCGTTTGCTTTTATTAATTGCTCTGTCGCTTTCAAAATCGCGGCCTTGCGCGTATGGGCAAATGATCGTCGCGCACCGTTGATTGCGAAAAGTTTGCATAAGCCATTAAAGCAACAAAATTGTGTTTACGGTTCTTAACACGTGAGTTGATCCTCAAGGTGGACAACGCGTGTATGCTGGGGGGGGAGCCGTCGTCTGCGATGTCGTCGTGTCATGCAATAAATTGCGGAAATCGGAACGTAATTGCAAGACTATATAGATTCCATTGAATTATTTAGTAGTTCGGAAATAGATTACAAAGTCAATTTCAGTTACGTTATATATACGATCGATAATTCCATAATAACGGTTGTGTGCCGCCGCCCCCCTTCTCTGATAAAATGGACGTTTCCCCTGTTGGATTTACGGTGTGTATTGGCTTTAACAATTGAACTGCTGTTATTAGAATATTCCATAATGCATGCAATATTATTATTGTATCGCAAATTCCGCACCGAACGACATAGTATTTGCATTTCATTTTAGTAAAATTTTCTATATACAATTAAGATATACAACAAAGTTAATAATAAAAGCGATAATTCGTCTGCATAATTTGATAAAACTTGTAATACTCGGACGTCAAATCAAAACCGGTTTTTTCTTATATATACACGCACGAAAAACTTACCGGCATCCTAGAACATTCGCGCATTAACTCATATATAAAAACCACGCTCATCATGTAATAAGCCAATGTGTATTTTTGCTTGTCGCGACAGCGTATATATAGAGACTATTTTCCTCGATTAATAAAAGCTTCGTGGAAACGATTAACATCCGCGCGGCTAATTGCAGATGATATATTTACTTCGTTCGACAGGTGGTTGTGTTTTCACGTACGAGCAATCCATCCTTCCTATATATCAACTTTACACTTTTTATGCTTCCCCTCGACGTTGAGTAAACCACACTTTTTTTAGCAAATTCATCCTCAATTAAAAAAAAAAAAATAGAAGGAAAACAAACACTCTCGTAAATTATACACACCGACGGCACAGTCAAATAAAACGACGACGATGCAAGCACAGGTATATACACGACGACAACAACAGATCGTGTTGCACGTTATCAAAAAGAAAAGAAAAAAACACGTGTACATGCAACAATAAATCCGCGAAAACTGCAATCTCCGGTGAAGAAGAATGCGCCACGTTGCAAATTGACCGGCGGTGATTACACAGCGATAAGAGGCGAACGCGCGCACACGAGCATACATGACGAGGTCCACTGTGACTTGCATCACGCAGTATAGTAGTAGTAGCACAGTTGATGAACACACGCAAGAGAGAGAGAGAGCCGGACAGTGTCTATTACTCCTGTGTGTGCGCGTACTGCACAGCTGTAACGCGGTCATGTGCCGATCGCGTCATTGCCCTTGTTTTTCTTCACTCGCTATATACGCGCGCACTTTTTCTCCAGCCTCATATATATACCATCGTCTCTGTCATGTACTTATACTTCACGAGCGTTCAAGTGTTTTCCGGATAGCTGCAGTACTGGTCGTCTCTTTTTTCTCTACTTTGCGATGTCGAATCGTTACATAATTTTGTTTGGGTTTGATGTAACGAGCGTGACAACAACACGGTCGCTTATGTGTTGGTATACGCGAATTTTCACAGCAGAGATCCGAATGCGTTTGAACAAGATAAATCTATAGATATTCATTATCTTACAGTTATACATTTTAGATTAATTTCAACTATACAGTAGACTCGCACATTTCTTTTTTTTTGGTCCGATTCTCGTCTCATACTCACCGTCGAACTATGCGAGCATGATTCACTGTATATTTCGCGCGATAATCCGCTATACTTTCATCGGGGCGTCGTCTCAATGTATAGCCTTGAAAAAAAAATTACAAATTTTAATTTCGTCGCAGGCGTACTTCCCCGAACCGCGACAATGACGTTATCGTCAGCTAAAAACCATATAAAATTCGGCAGTAACACGTGCCACGGTCTTTAGAAAGCAATGACATTTAGAATCTGCACATCATCGTATATACAAAGACACCTTTTAGAACATACTCACACACACACATATATTGACAGTGAAAAAGAGCCGCGACATTTACAAGTCCGAGCTCGCCGCTGGTGTTTAATATTTTTACAGATTATCGAACTGTTATCGAGCGACGACGACTACTGCGACGCTGACCCGCGACCCCTAAACCAGCTATACTACACTATCACGTGAGTCCGCGCCGCTGATAATAAATGCCTTCGTGTTCGTTCGTTCGTTCGACAAAACTGTAAATCCACAAAAATTTCTCAATAAACCTCCCGTGTCATTGACAAAAAAAAAGCGATTACTACTAAATTCTCAACAACTCAGTATTCATCGTTTTAAAAAAAAAAACTCATTCGCAGATTTATTCGCATCCATAGTCTCTCTTCATGCACGAGTACACATATTGCGGAATATAAACAGAACCGTTCGCGAGCGTCTTTTATATATATATACGTATATCGTTCGCGCGGAGTTTTTCGCTCGACCGCGTACAAAAGAAATTACACCCTGATTCGCTCAAGGTGACCGGTAATTCCCGTCAACCCAACGTTTTACATAATTTCGCGTTACGAACATCTATATATATACATATATATACACGCTCACACACGCGCGCGCTTGCGCCTCGTCGCGCTTATTATCAGCGTCGTTGACTGTCTCGCGTATTACAGGCTAATTACGTGGCGAACGCGTCGTCGATTCATTATCAAGTACTAAAACGAGCTTCCTTGCGGGTTATCGATCCAATCACGTCGCGAATTTTCTTTAACGAAATAAAAAAAAAGAAACAACGACGACGACGCATCAACTTTGAAGGATAGAAACAGAGAAGAACACGACTGCTCGTCGTCGCCTTCGATTTGCGTTGCAGCATACTGTGTGCAGCGTTCGTTCGCTTGCAGCGTAATGTATATATATGTATATACATATATACATACATACAGCATACACATGTGCGAAGCCCGCCAGAGTTCACCTCTGCAAGGTCGAATCGCTTCCTCTCTTGCGAGTGAGCGAGCGAGTGAGCGAGCGTGCGGGGTTTCCCCCTCCCAGTGTAGTAGTAGTAGTTTCCCTCTCGCTCATTACACCCACCGCTGCTGCTGCTGCTGCTGCCACACGATTACGTACCACACTCACACATATACATATATATATATATATGTAAGACTCAGTCGCGCATCGCGTTCAACTATTATAGATGGTATGCACATGCATATACACAACGTTGACGAGACACACACACATACATATATATACTCTCCATTCCCCTTTCATCCTTTTCCCACCTTTCGCGAGCTCTGCAGCAGCAGAAGTACGAGGCGAAGTATATAGTCTAAGTAAGCGTTAACGCGCGAGCCTCTTTTCCTCTTACTATCTACAACTGACCTCGGCTAGGTCTCTCTCTCTCTCTTTCTTTCTCTCTTTTGCCTAGAGCACCGTTCGAGTCTATATCTTCCGAGCCGTTTGCCTCTAGACGTATAAGTGCAGTGGCTATATGTATGTGATGTAGAGACATGCGTATATATGTATGTATGTGGAGAAGCTACTGTCTATACTGTATACAGAGCGCATGAATCATACGCGCTTTTGCGTTTTATAAAGAATATAAAGGGCGGTAGTATAGCAACAGCAGCTGCGGCGGAAAAAAAGTTGCGGTTGTACGGATATGCGCCGGTATAAACAAAAGTTTCACCTAGATATTCTCTCGAGTAGCGTATACTCTGTGTGTTCTGAAGTTGCGCGCGTATATTTTTAAAGCCGCAGTGCATACACGTATATATACACAAAGCATAACTTCTTCGCGAAGGTCAGCCTCGATGATGAGTATCTTCATTGTCCGCGTATACGATGCGCGAAATATTCTAAGTATACGTGCTTGCGAAAAAAAACTATTTTAGGTTCTCTTGTATGCTTTTTTTATCCTATATATATATCTTTGTGTTTACTTCAAAATCATATACGCATATACTATAACGTGAAAAAAAAGGAAATTATAATTTGTGCAATGTAATTATACACGAAAACTTAATTTACTTTAGACCGCGAGTAAACACCTGCGAATTTACCAAAGGATATCGAAGCATACAGAGCCAGCGCGCGCATTTTCTCCCTTTCGCGTTCATTCAAACGCGAAACCATCAAAGCCCGTAAATCGCCGTGGAATAGCCGCTGATACCACCCCTTTAAAGCGAAAACCAATTCGAATGCTCTCGAGCTGACATAGAACAGATCGCGTACGCAGCTCGTTCGGTTTTCCCGGAATTCACGCGGGACCACTGTAATCCGCCTCTAATTAAAGCAGAGCTCGACGCGTTTATACGTATACAAAGTTTCGAATTTTCACGGGCGTTTTTTTTATCACACGATTTTGTAAATTTCGTTGTACGTTCGTGTATAATAATATGTTTAGCTCTTAAATATATTTTTCGTACATAACGATTAACAGGGAATATAATGGATATTATATACCGGCGTCTCGACTTTGCGAAGGAATCTGCGAAAAAAGACACGCAGCCGCAAAAAAAAATGCCGGCGGTGAATTTATGTAACGATTTTTCTAAAAATATACACGCAGAGACACACACAACTCGTATAACCCCACGCGATGTTATACGTATATACATATATACGCTGCGTGTATCGAGATTTTTATTTATGCAAATGAACACGAATGTCGATGTAAATGAGCATTTTTCCTTTAATCATGCCATTGTGTTAAATATTGTATAACAGCAGCAAACGCGCGCGCGCGCGACACAGATTTTTGCAATGCGAATGGACAATGTGCGTTTATATATATATACATGTATATGTATACGTGCACGCGCGTACGCATAATAATAATGCCTTTTATCGGGGGACCGTAATTATATCGCCGCGAAATGCGCCCGAATCGTTCTTGGAACATTGTCAAGCCAATTAGCTTGATAATCACGATATATAAGTGGCATTGGAATTACGTTTTTACCATTGAAAGTAAGGAAAAAGAGAGAGAGAAGTAAAGAGATTACGATGCTATAGGCCTCGCCTCTACAAAAAAAAATTTTGCAACTCGCGCCCCGCGGTGCGTGCGTCTTACCAAATCGCCGTAGGTAATGCTCTAAAGGCGTTTATTCAGCCATTACGCTCACGCACGTGTATGCGCTGCACTTTCGCCCCCTAATCACCGCAGCGAATATATAACTTATTTTCCCATAGTTTACTGGAAAGTCTATACACATATTTCACGTACAGACACGTCGCGTATATGTATTATCCTTATATATGTGTGCGCGAAAATTAATTCAAATCAAAATATACATGACGACATTGTATTATACTACATGGCATGCGCGCGATGCGCATAATGCGCGAATGTGTGCACCAATCAGACGCTCGGTATTGTGCCAGGAGTGCCGGCAGTAGCAACATCAGCAGTCGCTGTCTCTTCTCCGTGTGTGTGTGTGTGCATTAATTTAATGAAATCGTCAAAACGCTGCATTCAATTAGACGCGCTGAATGGGACGTGCTTTCAAGTTTTATTGCGTACGGCTATTGACAAAACTTAGCCTCCAGTGGGAATGTCGAGCTCGCGCGCGTTTATACGTATAGCACTATAACACAGCAGCAGCAGCAGTAGCAACAGCAGCAACAACGGCGCCGCGCAGTCGCAATAGTCATTGACATACACTGCAGCGGCGGAACATTGGCCTATAATGAAAGGACGTTGTACTCCTTCTCTTTTGTTTCTTTTTTTTCTTTTTATTCTTTAATTGTTCTAATACGTCCGATTGCTTTTTAGCGTGGTTACGGGAACGATTTTATTTCTGTGTATAGCGAAAGTTTATGGGTAATACGCGGCTGATAGTGTGTTCCTTTTCTCTTGGTATTTTTGTTCGGAAACATTGTCTGTGGGGAGTCACGATTGATGATGATAGGTGCGGATAAAACTTAATAATAGATTGGTTCATCTGATTACTTAATATAATATATCACGATTTTATCGGACGATACGATCGGCTCTATCGTAGACAGATTTGCAAGTGCGAAATTTTCATGTAAGATTCGTTGCATAACGCGCATCGAGTCTCACTCGACCGTAACGTTTTACATTTAGAAACTAATTGTTCGGTAGACGCGAGAACGCTCGATTACTCTTCGTATTTTTATACGTTAAATTATCTCTATGACGGTGTGTGTGTGTGTGTTTTTTTTTATAATCGCATTTCAAACTATAAACTCTGACTACGAAAAAAATGCTGCTAATAATGCAATTCAAAGTAACGTTACGAAACGTTACTATATATTATATACTGAGTATTTAACATACGCTAAAACATATTTAAACCGCTCGCGCGTGCGCTTTATCGATCATTGTTGTGATATAGGGGCACATCATTATTATAGAGACCTCGCTATGGCGATTACAAATTAATTTTGCGTCGTTCCAATGACTCGCAGCCGTTAATAAACATCGGTAAAAGTAATTTCACCGCGGCGCAACGCGCGACGGAACGTTTTCACTTCGCTTATAATGCCTCGCACAATATTATACAAACGGTCAACGGCGCTTTTCATCTCCGGTATTGCGCGCGAAAATAATCGGGGCAGGCGCAAAAATATTAATAACAATAATAACAACAATACCAGCGTCGTCGTCGTAGCGGACGCCATTATATTGTTATTATGTGCATTGCAACGCGCGGATGGAAAGTGACCTCGATTTTTAATTTCACAAATCTCAATTGCGCGGCTACGAAAAAATATCAGATTTTAAAAACAAAAGTATGACGTTAGCACATTCCGCACGGTGTGGTATATACTTCCTTTGGATATTGCCCGTTACGTTTAGTTCGCGTAATGTATATATTGTGCATCCATGGATGGTGAATAAAGCATGAAAAAATGCGAGTTTAGAAAAGTGTGCGGTCGGCTTTCTAAGTAACAATGCAAGAACTATTGGGAAGTGTTGAGAGAAGTTTGTGTATAATAAAAGACGTTTTTTTCTTGCTACTTAACGGTGATTACTCTACTTTTCTAAAGAAGAGGAGGAAAAAATGAAATATCTTTTGTGCAGAATAAACATAGTTTCGCTGTATAGATTTATTAATTGGAGAAGCTATTTTAAGACAAATGCGATATAATCAATTATGCTGTTGCCTTGGGCATTTCTTCTTTGGATTTCAAATGCCAATGTATTATCTCGGCATTTATGATATTTTATAGACGCTATCAAATTTCCTACTCGTTTCGATCGTCTAATTATGTCTAATTAAATAGCAGTCATTTAAATACGCTATTAATATATATTTGCGCTATTAATTAGCACGTGCGTGGTGGTATCAAAGCGTTAACTCATTTATTATATCAACATTATTTTCCATTCACTTATGGATATATTAAACCTTCATATTTCACTGTATGAATAATTTTCACATTAGAAATTAAATTTCGACAAATCGCTTTACATTCGTACAATTGCTAATTTGCGTACGTGACTATCTACACAACGGTAAATTTCTCAAGGAAAGCAGTAATAGTATTACACTTCAAATGTACATATATGATAAGAGCATCACTGCTTATACATCAATGTTATCAGAGATGTCAAATTGAATAAAAAAAAAATTTAATCATCTTATCGCTGGTTCGCGACTGTTAGAAAGTGCAATATTAAATGCATCATACGCTTTTTTTTAAAAAAACAACCAAGCATACTGATAAGCACAATGTGACGTCAGCTGTCACATACACACATCTCTATATACTTACGTGCAGAAAATACACATTATAGGCATCGGACTCGTTTTCTCCGATTTCTCGCCGTAAACTTCCATAGTAATTTTTTTTTGTTCTCCATTCGATCGGATCAGGAAGCGAATTCAATTTTATATCACGACATTCTATTCTCGTTCAAATTACATACGACTTATA
>JAWWEQ010020793.1:0-29826 GCA_035583055.1 Torymus tubicola
ATTTCGTGAAAGGGTGAGTTTGTCCCACGATTACTCAACATTATAGTAATTTTTAATCGGAATATTTTTTCCGTGTAAAGAGGGCTTTTTAGACTGAATGTCACTGTCGGTATAAACAGGTGAGGTGAAAAAATTCCACTACCCTCTAATGTACCCTTGATTTTTTTGTGACACAGGGTTGGATTTTTGCGTTTGTTGGTTCTGTGCGACAAATTAGAGTTATTGTTTTTTCAACACAATAGCTAAGGGTCTATATTCGAGCAAAAAATGACTGATTCAACTTGTGCTCTATATACCTAATTTTCATATGATAATCTAATCATCTATTATCTATTATCTAATTGAGTAATTAGTAATTGAGTAATCTTTTTTAATTTTTATTTAAGATTATTCTGTCTATCTATACACTCTTTCATCCCTATCTGATTATTTGAAATTTTGTCCATAAGTTATCAATTTCTTTGAACAAATTGATATTACTATATAATATTGCCGTAGCACGGACCCCCGTATACTTTTAGGTTTACTATAAATTTTACATGTTTGTATCCACTGATCGGAACACAGCTTTTTTAGTTCTCTTTTTCAAATACGAAGCAAGCAAAAATTGTACCTATATATATGTTTAAAATCTATAAATACAAATAACCGTGAAACTGAAAAATATGATTGCTTGCTACGGCGCATACATACATGCACTTCTCAAATTGAAGTACGAAGCAAACACACACACACAACGTGAGTACAGTCACCCTGCGACGCGCATTGATTTTTTTTTCCACAAATCACATCGAAATTTTCGCTCCATCCATACCCTCGACAACAACAGCAACTACAACAACAATAACAACAGCAACATCATCCTCTCCCCTCTCCCCAACTTTTCCATTAATCAGAAAATTACGTCGCCGGCCGGCCGACAGCCCACACCCCCTCACTCATATACGTATATGATGTACACACA
Source organism: Torymus tubicola (assembly GCA_035583055.1). Classification (NCBI taxonomy): domain Eukaryota; kingdom Metazoa; phylum Arthropoda; class Insecta; order Hymenoptera; family Torymidae; genus Torymus; species Torymus tubicola. The sequence continues at coordinate 965 of JAWWEQ010020793.1, forward strand.
TATATATTGTGTATACACACAAGAGACCTGAAAAACGTATACCTCTCTCTCTCTCTCTCTTTCTCTATGACACAAGCCTGCTCTCGACAGGCTGTTAGACTCCTGTCTCTCTTTCTCTTTCTAGGCGCACCCCACCCCCAATTTTACTCAGTCTCTCTCTCTCTCTCTCTCTCTCTCTCTCTCCCCCTACTACTGGAACAAACTCTTCTGCCGTTCCCCCTCTATACCCCGTCCTTCCCCGGCGGCTCGACGTGTACGGCTGCGCGCGCGTCCGCTCTCTCTCTCTCTCTTGGGCATCCCCACCACCATTAGGATCGCACGGCGGCCATGCTCAGCTCATTCCGCGTCGAGCGCCGCTCTAGTGCGCGTGTCTTTTTCCTCCCCAGTACAGTTGTGTGCATCGTGCTAGGCTCTCTTCAAACGTCTATAACGCCGAGAGTCGTCGTCGTGTAAGTTTCTGCTCCCTGGCGGAGCATCTATTCATCATCAGCTCATTCAACCGTACCGTAGCAAACACGGTACGAAAAAAAAAGAAAAGTTTTGTTGATTCGTGAGAGAGTCTTGTTGTAAGGACTACGCGTGTGTATTAGATATATATGTATATATATATCGTTTACAAAAGTGTGTATTGAGTTATACAAAAATTGAGTGATACAAAAATTGTACGTTATCGTCGGCCTATAAGAATTTGTGCTGGCTAAACTGTGTTATATAAAAATAAATTGGTTTTGTGCGCGAACTTCTGCTCTCGACGACAAGTGTGTCTCCAACGCGGTTGCAACTTGGAGAGAGCGCGTTGGAAGAATTGTGAATTTCGAAAACGAGAGATAAAACCGGCGGTAAGTGCGCGGGTGCTGTTGTTTTTCTTCACATGCGGAGTGGTAACATAACGCTAAGCTGGATTTCGTTCTCACAGACCGTCTCGCTGCGCCGGTAAGTCATCATTTATAGCAAGTAGATTTTTTCTCCTTTTTTTTACTCCCTAAAATGTCATCTTCCTCATTGTGTCATCATGATTTTCTATAAACTTGGACGAAAATTCATTGAGGTTAACAATACAATGTGCGTTAGAAAGAGAGAGAAAATGACGCTTGCCGGGAAACGTGTTTTCCTCGTGTACACCGCGCACGCTCTCTTTCTCTCTCTCTCTCTCTCATCACGTATATAGTACGTAACGCACACGTATATACGAGAGCGTGCGACCGGCGAAATAACGCACAGTGGCGCAGCCTGTCGCCATCTAGCGGTAAAGCGGTGAACCCGGGAACTTCATCAAATCACTGTACCGTGGCGCGCTACACGACTATACTTATTCTCGACATGGAAAGTTCCAGCGCGCGCGGTGATTTCGAAAAAAATCTTTTTTAGCCCATCGTACGTGCAGTTTTGGAAGATTTTTCTAGAGCGATTGCAGAAAATTGTCGTACGTGCTCTCTCTCTCTTTCTCTCTCTGTGGGTCAGTGTGGTATATATGTTTGCGTGTGTTGTAAAACACGACGGGGGTTGATGTTTGTTGTCATATCGGAGTTAGGGATCTTGGAAGCTTAAGAATATTTTGGGACTTCCACGGTCCCTTTTGCTTTGTGTATTTCCTTCGGTAAATCGATTTCTCTTCCAGCACAAAGGATCCTTCTTCCGGAATCGTTAATGTTTACGATGGGGTAAATTGAAGAGTCTGCGGGGAGTCTTAGTCTTAATCCTGGCTCTCTGTTTCTTCTCCTCGAGGGCTATTAGGCATCTTAAAGTTGTGTTTCCACGTTTCATTAGTGAAAATTGTCTTTTAATGTGGATGTATATATGAAGCTGTTCCGGAAATACTCTTGGTAATGGCCGGAACTAAACTTTATACCTGCTGATTTATGAAGGGTCTAGCGTCTTTCTCTCTACTGACCTGATAGAAATTTATTTTCCATTTTTACTGAATTTTATTACTTTTGTTTGCTATAATATCATAAAACATAGACATTGGTACTATTTACTTTACGAGGTTTTAGGGATTTACAAATTTCTTTTTATTTTTTTATTCTGAGGATTTCGAGTTATAACTTCAGCTCTCCTGGTTGTATTTTTATGCGCTCGCTCGCTTGGCTTTTTTTCCGATTCGATGCATCGTATATATACCGCACGCGCAGGCCGGCGAGAGCCGGGGCAAAGAATTTACATTTTTATTGAAAAAGTTTACAGATGCGCCGCGACTCTTTACGACTACTCTACGCTGGAAATTATGGAGTTTTCAAAAGCGGTTCCGTCCTATTTACCGACGATTATATAAAACACAAAGTGCAATGAGTAGTAGTACACAGTGTATGTGAATTGTTTCGGTTCGAAGAGACGGAGGATCATTACGATGTTTGTAACAACGTAATTAAACTATTTGCTCGCTTCCAATTAGCGTAATGAGCGAAGTATATGTAGTTGCGAGTGAAATCATCTGTACTCGTTCAATAGGTAAAATTTGTTCAAAATTACCGCTTTAAATCGTTATTAATGCCAAAATCGCGTTCAGCGTAATAATTTCCATCGACGAAGAATGTACGTATATTCAAAATTGCTCGTCCACACACACGCGCGCGCGCGTGTGCACTAGTATGCTAGTTTAATCTTATACCGACGCGCTTAAACTTTAATACTTTCGGGTAAGACTTTGGAAAACTTGCGATAGTTAATTCTTATTAAGTCAGAAGTTTGAGGAGTTAAATCATGTTTTATTACTAAGCATTATGGAAACATGCTTTTTCCGCTCAGTAGAAACAACGTCGCCCCGCGCGCGCAGGCCTTAATACAAAGTTTTCGAACTTTAAAAAGGCGGCCGACGACGTTGTCGTCGCGGTGTATCAGTGTATAGGTGCAATCCCACTGTGGGATTATTAAGCAGTATTCTTACTGAAGTTCCTGTCCTTTCTTCCATTTTTTTCTTTTTTTCGAAAAGTTATAGACTTTTTTCGCGACTTTTGACGGTAAAAATACTTGCAATTTGAATTTCAAATACGCGTGCCCGTTTGTTACGCGCTTATATATACACAAAAGATTCTTTAGAAATGTTTTCAAAGAAAATTCTTCCCTCCCCTACCTCTCTCCTTCTCGTTTATTTCGAAAAATCAAAAAAAATATCGCTATAAAATAATCTAACCTAGAAAGGCTTGGCTTTTCACTAAACAAGAGACCGTAAGAATTTTGATTTTATCGTGAATATAAAATCCTTTTATAGTAAATGAGAATTTTATTGACGTTCGTAAAAATGTTTTATATCTGGAAAAGCCATCTCGTTAAATCAGCTTATTGGAAGTTGAACAAAAAAAAAGAATATAAATCGCATAATAACTTAATTTAAGATCGTACTTTATTTTTTTTCCAAATTCTAAATCAATGCGGTTCCGAAGATTCGAATTGAATTCGTAAATCGTTTTCCGTATCGCACCGCGTTCGTTTAGAAAGTATAAAATGCCGTTCGTCGAAGCGCACAATATAATTTCGTGTGTCAAAAACCACAAACTTTTGTGTGTCGTAATTATAAACTTCTCTTCTAAACTCTTTCTCTCTCTGGCTTTCAATTCAGAGATTCGATTATTTGCGGCTCACCGATCGAACTGCATTATATGTATATATATCGTATCTTTCGAAAGATTATTCATTCTGTAATTGGACATGGAACTTTAGTCATGGTGACTAATCGTTTTGGTCCGTCAGACAACAATAGAGATTACAAAATCTTAACTCTTGGAAAATTTAACCGAAAATTTTCCAACGAAATGTTTGTTATGCTACTCGCGAGTTTTAGCCCCCTTTTCTCGTGCGTGTGTTCTTGTAGCGTGGAGAGAAGGGAGAGGGTTTATAAGTAATTGAATTACACATGTCGAAACTTTCGCGGCTTCGCTGTGTTGCGAGAGAGAGAGAGAGAGAGAGAGAGAGACTTTATACCACGCGAGTTCGCTTTAACGATGTTAGAAGAAGAAGAAGGAAAAAAGGATGTATTGGGGATGACAGTGTTTGTCCGGTGTCTTATAAAAGAGAAATTTCTTCTTTCCAAAGGCTTTAGAAAGTTTCTCGTGTATATATATACGTACTGCTGAATAAGTCTTTTAAAACTCAATTTTAACGGTGGATTGAAGTAACCTAAAAACAGAAATACGTCAAATTAACGATAATAACAAAGTGAAACGACGGCGACTCCATTCAAATTATATTTACATGGAAAAGATTTTCTCCTTTTAAAACAACCTTATTGAATTTACAAACTCACGAGTTTACGATATCGAATAGCATAATTATCAATGACGTATACGTAAAAATTTTGTACGATTCAATTTTGAAAATTCGCGACCAACGCGTTTATCGATCCGCGCTTCTCGAAACAAAGATTACGAACACGCTAATTCGAATGATTTACATTACCGTTCTTTAGCGTCCGTTGCCAATCCCTTTCGCTCAAATATTGGTTTATCGTAAATTTCGATTTACCCACGAGCAAGCGAGCCAACAAATGCCGGCAGGCCATTAAGCGTAAATTGAAAATCTCGTCGACTTCGTTAGACGTAGCGCGCGTTTCTCTCTGTCCCTTGAGACTTTTCTCACCTTTACGACGTTTTCCTTTTTATAAAAGCCTCTTAAGCAACGAGAATGGTATATAAACGCACGTTACGCACGCAGTTATAAAGACAGATCGCATATAGTGGTTACGAAAATGTGTTAGCTTTGACATTATTTTTCCATTCGTGCGCATTTCGAATGGTTTCGTGCGTGTGTGTGTGTGTATATATATACGCGTCGTCGATGAGGCACTTTCGTGCTGCTGCGTGAAAGGTGTATTGAAAAAAATAATGCAAGCGAGCGTGTATTTGCTTTTAGCTAAATTGGCATTCCCCTTCGTATACCTCGCATCTATACACTTGTTGTATTTTAACATTTGTGTATATAGGACTGAGGAGAGGAAATAACGCAAAAAATCCATTTCCGAACGTCCTGTCAGATGTAACAACAAAAAAAAAATATATATGTAGATAATCTTTTTTTTTTTTCGCGTAAATCGTATCACTCCGATAGTGCAATGTCGCGCGGAATTGAATATTTAAAAATGTCGATGGTGTATAGATGTTTTGGTAATCGACATACATGACGGAATGTTCAATGTTGATGTTTCATTTATAAACATATGAAATAAAATAAACGAGCGATGGGAAAAAAATCACACACTCGTTCATCAATATTCATAAATTCGAAAATTGTCATCTCGCCGAGAGAGAGAGAGAAGAATGTTTTCGCACGTTTATCATAGCACGCCGGAAGAAAAAGGGGAGATGATTCGTCACGTAGTCGCGCAATTTTTCACACGCGAGGAGAAAAGAAAAAGGTCGTGAGCCGAGAGAGAGACAGTCTTTTTCAATAGACACACCGATCGAAGCCGGCAATAGCAACAGCAGCGCTATTGCATAACAAAACGGAACACTTTCGATCGATGAAAGTGTGTCTCTCTCTCTCTCTCAGGTTGCACACACACACGTTCGCGCGCGCTCAGAATAATCACTGTATACCTATATAGGCGAAGGCACAAATTGCAACGTGACGATCGTCGTGCGAGGTAAAAATGCACGTAGCATCGCGCGCCAGCAGGGGATTATCATATTTATAGGTTTTTAAAGGCAGCGTTTCATTAACATAATTCGGCAGTGGCGCTGCTGCTGCTGCTGATGTTCCCTGTGTGTGTGTGTGTGTGTGTGTGTGAACCTGCCGAGTTTTTAAAAGGCCTCTATATATCCCTCGAAAGAAGAGGGTCTCTCTCTCTCGCGCGTTTGCTTTACTCGTTATTTCTTCGGTGTTGGAAGAAGACTAGGAAAGTGGGAGAGGGAGAGAGGAGAGAACACGGAGGGAGAGGAAAACCGGTTCCTGGTCACGCTTGTTTGAAGGTTAGGAGAGTTTCGGCCCTTCCATTTTTCGGTATCTATTAGATCTGCTGGTGTTTAAGTGTGTATGTGTGTGTGTGTAGATATGTGTGGTATAGCTGTGCACGTAGGTATAACACACACACATATACACTCACAGACACCTAAAAAAAAGCATAGGCTGCGTTGAAGGGGAGAGAGAGAGGTGGAGAGAACAGGTCAGGTAGTAGTAGTAGTAGTACCATCTGTTCTTTCTCTTCTCGTTCTTCTCTCCTTCTCCTCCCTCGTCCATTTTTCTTGTGTGTCTCGCCTGTATGTTATTGTTCATATCGGTTATTTTTCCCTCTCTCTTCGTCTTCTCCTCCACTGCGATGCTGTGTTTTTTTGCTCTCTCCTTCTCCAGCGTTATTATGTTGCGGGGGCATCGAATTTCGGGATATCTGGAAACTCCTGGGCGGGTATACTGTGTTCTCTCGAAATTTAGATCGAAGATAATTTGTGGTCAAGGAGTATATATGTGTGTGTGTGCGCGCGGATAGTGTTCTTATATATATGTATATAGTGGTTGCTGTTTCTAGGAGATTAGTGTAATTTGATTTTGAATGAGAAATGTTTAATAGGATATATATCGCTTGTATCTCCGCGTTTATTCGTACCGCCCGTATACACATTTGCATATAATTATTATAAAGTTTCAGTCGTCGTCAACCGTAAACACTCTTTGCTATATATAATGTTTATTCAAATTTACAAAGTAGAAACTTGAGTAGAAATTATTATCATTCGCAATTTGCATTTATGAACAAGCACAAACAACTTTTATAAATAGAAAGTATGATGTCGAGCACTTTGAAACTTTAGATATTTCGTATTTTACTTTTATGCTCGTGATGAAAGAGTACTTTCAAACTATCTTTTCCTGTATATCTAGCACTTAGGAATGTACACGGAGCATAAATTCTCGTTATCTTATTTATAAAGTTTCGATAACTCTCCTTCTCTTCGCTCTCCCTCTCTCCCCCTCTCTCTCTCTCGTTATTTTTAATTTTAGAAATCTTTCAGAATTACGTTTCGCTCGGTTTATTTTCGTGCGATTCCTCTCTGATACTGTTACAAGCTAACATTTACCTTATTCGATAACTTGTTTATACCTTCGACTCGTAACATCATCCCATCCCGTCATCTTTCTCTTTTATTTCTTGGACGCGTTTTATCTTTTTTTCCTCTTCTTCTCAATCCTGAAAGATATTCCCTACCTTCATCTTCGTTAATCCGACTTTTTCTCTTTTATCGAACTCTTGTATATATGTACATCCCTCCACTTTACCATTCGATATATTTCTCCTTTCACGATTAATTCAATTTAACTTAACTTATCCAAGGAAACTAATAAGAAATTCCTTTGTACAAAGGTAAATCGACTCATCGGTGATGTGATTCTTTTTTTTTTCACCTCTCTCCTGCTCTCAATTTCACGTTACGAGTTCGTTTTCGATTATTCTCGACTCGACGATAATTGAAACTAATTTCCTCCCTTCGACAAGTAATATTAGCACGGGGAATTCATCTTTCTCTCTCTCTCTCTCTCTCAGAGCAACGCGTCTATATACCTACGTGTGTGTACACGAACGACTATACACTCTTGCGAGAGGGCGGTAATTAGTTTTCACGAGAGAAGAGAAGGAGGGAGCGGAAGGAGCAAGGCAATTAAAAATTTATTTCACGAGATTCTTTACCGTCTGTGCACACATACAGTATATATACACATACATACTTGTGCTGGCAGTCAGCTCGCTTATTATTGCACCCTCATGATTCATTATACGACCGTGGCTGTATAGCAGTCGATAAGATTGAAAAAGTTTGGACAGAACATAGCGTGTGTATATGTATATATATATATATACACAAACACACAATGGTTGACGTAAGATCGTTGCGAGTATTACAGTTGTAAAGTTACCTGTCGAAGATTCTGTATTGATTCGATGCTCTCTTCTCGATAATAGAGGGGGGACAAAGGTTGGAAAAAGCGAATATCAAAGGACAATGTGAAGAGAGTCAGTCGTATGGTTTTACGCTAGTTTAGTAAATTTTCATAAGATAGATAAACCGGTTTTACGACCGATCGAGACACGTATGCGCGCGTACTTATACATATAACGTATACATATACACACGTGTCTACCCGTATGTGCATTCATTGGTTATGTAGATTGTAATGTTATGTCGACGTTTTTATCGATGTCTTGTACATTTTCTTTCTTATCCTCTTTCCTTCTTACAAATATCAGTTGTGTGTTGCTTCTTTTTATTTTTTTTTTTTTTTTTAATTTTTAAACATGCGCATATATATTGACACAAACGGCAGGCATAAATTAACCGCAGTTGAATCGCAACAATTTACTCTCAATAAATATACTTGGATGCGTACAAAGTAATGATTATTTTCCATTCGGAATAATAAATCTCATGCCGCAGTGTGTTGAGAGAGAAACAAACGAGCGCAATTGGAACGCGCCTTTAATTGCGCAATTTTTTTCTTCTCTTCTCTCATTGCATTGTTGTAGTATCTTATTCCTCTCGTTTTCTCGTTACTTCTCTCTCTCTCTCTCTCTTTCTTTCTAGCTCTCTTATTGCAAATAAACAATAATAATCAGTTAATTAATCGGCTGAATCAGTTTATTTTTCTCGCTTTACCGCATGGTAGAAAACAAATTGATAATGATTGCCGAGTTATTTGTTATTATTTTCAACGGTACTGAACGAGCAGAAGGAAGAGAGAGAGAGAGAGATAAGCAGGCGAGTAAATTATGCGTCGCTTTATAATAATTTTTTTTACCAAGCCGCCCCCAGAGTGAAATAGTTACGACGATCCCGCAACGGGGGATTTCTTTTTTAAAAGTGGTTTTAAGGGGAATAAAGTAGATTTACCGTGAATGCGCGCGTCAAATAAATAAGGATCTAGCGTGCCCGTCTATTTGTGAGAACGGACAGTCGTCGTCGTCGTCCTCGACGAGAATGTATATACAAGAGAAATCATTTAATAACGGTACAATACTCGCCGCGCGTGCTCGTAATGCTTAGTTTATAAAGTAAATCTCACGAAAGGAATATAAAGCTTGTGGTAATAAAAATAATCGTCGCGAGATATAATAGCGGTATATATATACATTTTTCTTTTGCCTCGTTAAAGAGTGACGTATTGTAAATAAACAACGGCTTTTGACAACAGCGTTAATAAAACAAAAAATATATAGATTCCAAGTCTTTTGCAAGGAACGAACAATACACGTTTTGGCCTTGACGATTCAAACAAAGCTTATATATTTTCTCGAATGTGTATATACACTTGTTTGAGAAAAGGAAAGAGGACACGTGGCAAAGTGCAATGTGGCATACGCATGATAACGACGAAAATAAACCGTATTCCGGTGATTTATCTTCTCTCGCGCGCACAATTAATCAATTAATTACGCGCATATATATATATACAGCAAAGTGCAGTTGAAAGTGGGCTAATTGTATGCGCACGAGGACGGGTCTTAACCGTCGACCGCAGATACTTTTAAAAGCACGTCGCGATTGTATATATAAGTAGTCTTTTCTCGTCGTGTTTGTGCAAAGACTGAGAACGCGGATGGAGACGACAATCGAGAGATATTCGTTTTTTTCACCGCAAAGCAAATTTGAAATGAAATGACATCGAGTTAAGTGACCGTTAAGGAAATGAAATAATGATGAGTTATGAATATTTTATGGGAGGTGAAGGAGGAGGAGGAGAAGAAGATGACTATTAAAGTGAAATTGTTATTTAAATAGGGACCCCGAATGAATCGACGGGAACAAGTTTATATGGACATTAGCAAACCATTATGGAAACACTAAAAAAAAAAAGGAAAAAAATTTACGTATAAGAGAAGAGTCCGTTGTATATAACACCGGTGCGATGTTTATTTATCAAACACGCCACGTCACTATTATTTTACCGGCTATCAAAATACTCGAAACAACTCAATCCTCGCGTAGAGCGAAGGAAAAACACATCAGTTGTGTGTGTGTGTGTGTGCGTGAGTGTGAAAGGTTCACTCACCTCATCGTGAGACTACGTCATGAGCAAAGAATTAGCGAAATAAGCTGTCGTATCTTCCTCCTCCTCCACCTCTCATCCTCCTTTTTGCTACAAGGTATATAAAGAAATTAATAAGAGAGTGAGATAGAAATAGGGAGTTAAGTGACGTGGCTCAGAGAGAGAGAACACGAAGCGCATGTTTAAATTGTAATGTTGACGACGACTCAGCGAGGGAGTCTAGAGCAGAAAGAATACAGAAGAAAAAAAAATGCAAAAGGGAGACACGACGGAGGGTTAACAAAGCACTCTGAATGTAAATACCCGAGCCCTTAGGGGGGAAAAAACGCCCAGAGGTGGGTGTAGGGAGGAGTGAGAGCTGGAGGAAAAGAGAGAGAGAGAAAAGCGACGACGAAAGGAGAGGAGGAAATTGCGGGGAGGATAAAAGCCAGTGCATATTGCGCTCGCGACCTTCCGAAGACGACGATGACAACGACGACGCGTCTTTTCTTGCCGATTCGTTCGTCCTTTTTTTTTTTGTCTCTCTCTCTCCCTTTCTCGTCACGGTTCGCCGTATCAAATGTTTCCCCGGAATTAATCGATGAGTTCTGGAAAAGGTTGATATCTTTGCTATACTCCCTCGTATAGCGCTGATCTTCTCGGCCTTTTTGAAAACCGGTTATATACAAACGTGATTTGTCTTGATTGTGTTTGACGGCGCAACGTTTTCACTTCGTCCTAATCTACTATGTTTGGTTCAACACACGTAGCTAATTGCCAGGTCGTTTTTTGGGTAAATTCTCTGTGGGAACGGAATAGAGAATCCTGTAATTTGCAACAGTGTATATAGTGAATGTATAAGTATATAATATACAAAAACCTGCGAGTGATAATAATGCGGTCTGTTCCGAGGAATCATTAGAAGCTATTAATTTTGGTCTGTTGTTGTGTGTACACACACACACACATACATGCAATCTATATACATATAGAACGAGGAGAAAAGCAGGAAAAGTAGGTTGAATTCGACGAATTATTTTGTAATTCCGCAAATGCAACGCGCATACATAAGAAGATTGTCCGATAAACGTTCGTTTCGCTGGCTTCTTCTTCTCTCTCTCGCGCGCGCTTTGTCGTGAAACTTTTGCTTTTGTATTATAATACTCGAATACACTGCTACACGGCATCCTTGTTAGATATTAGCCTTTTGCTCCCCTTCTCTCTCTCTCTCTCTCGCTCTCTTCTCCACCCCTGGCTTTAATACGTGTTTTTGCAGAGAGTTATTTTAAACCAGAGCCACCGCAATCGAGGTTAGGTCAGCGCGCGCGCGCGCGACACTAATTAAGTGAAAGGGCTTATGAAAGTTCTCCTTGTTGTTGTTGCTGTTGTTGTGTTTTTTTTTTCACAGAGAATAATTGGCATTAAAAACGATCCAATTTAAATTCTGTTCCGACTTAATCAAGTTTTATGTAAATACATATATATATTGTCGGTAACAAAGCGATTATTTGTAAAAGAAGAGAGTGGTTGGGAGTGGGGGGAGGGAAGGGAGGATATTTCATTTTAAAAAATTCAATCCTATTATTTCCAGACCCAATTAACCGTCGCACGCGCGAGCACGCTTGCTGCTGCCGTTGCTGCACGCTTGCTGCACGAGTTACATTCATGTTATTAAAATATAAAATAAAGAGGAGAAAGAGAGAAAGAAGAGTGAAATAGGTTGAACAAATTCTATGCAAATACGTCAACGTTAATACGCCATTGAATTGCAAAGGATTATACGAAAATGAGAAAAATTCGCTTTGCGACCTGATACAAAAAAAAATTTTCTTTCATTTAAATAATTTAATAACATTTCCGAGCCCACACACACACACATACACATTTCACACGTATACTCACTTAACAAGTAACTAACCCTCTTATTTACACTGTATTTTTAATTTATCGTTCGAATCCTCGTAAAAAGCGTGAGTGCATGCAATTTAAAGCATGAATTCGTCTTGCAATATACAGCTCGAATTCGTATCGGATTAAAGACCGTTGGAATAATTCACAAACGTGAAAATAAGAGCGATAAATTTGTATTACTCGCACCCCCCCCAAAAAATCGAGACTCTTCCCATCGGGGCATGTTTTTTTTTCTCACACACACATATATACAGGCGAATGGAATTCTCGTCCAGATGTCACGCGGTGTGGTGTGTTATATACCTGCGCCTCGGTGGCTGGCTGGCACGAAAATCTTTAACATATGGGTGCCAGGACTCATACATAACACGTGCACTAGATCGCATCGTAAAAGAAGTTATAAATATTTATTAAACTACGTTTGTTTTGCTTACGGCCGCTCGCGCGCGCCTGTAAGAATTTTCTCGGGTTGTAAAATTTGCTATATAGAATACTAAACATCAAATGTATATAGACGCGATGTTTTATTATTATTATGTTTTTTTTTTCTACTTCGTTAACTTCTCTGAATGAAATTTCGAAAATACTTCGCGAGGTGGCAAGAAGAAAAGTTATTATGCGGGACTTTTTAGATTCGAAATTAACAGTTGTACATTTGTTTGAGGAAAATGGCTGATTTTAGACGAAAATTAAGACGAATAATTATTGCCCCCTCTGAATATATATTCCGGCGACAACGCCAGCCCTGTGAAGTTTAGCCAGAATTCCTAGTAATTATAACTATCTTAACAGTAGATCTACAGCTAGTTAGTAAAATTTACTGGACTTTCAGCTTTACATACGCATACATATACATATACGTCTATGTCGTCCTCTTTAAAGTAACTAGAATTCCCGTAATTTTCAGCGATATCCTGCTGTTAAAAATTCCTTTTCCTTAAATAAAGAAAAAAAACAAGTCAGTCACCGGACACTTTTATGCTCACCTTAAATTTTCGCAGCAGCAGCCACGTGTCATTTTCGCGCTGCTGTTAAAATATATCGCGTTAAAAATTGCCGGTGTAGACGACGTAAAAATTGTGCCCCCCTTTATATTCTTTACACGTAAAGACTATTTGCCATAACGACTCGTAGTGACAATTTTCCACGAAATAATATATAATAATGATCAGAATTCACGTCGTAAACGTCGCTATATACATTTTTCAATTCGACTTTTAAAAATAGACGACGACGACGACTTTATCATTGCTTTCCAGGTCGCGCGATCAATGAATATAACAGTAAATTTTAATCCAAACTAAATTGAACGGAAGTTATTATGGCTCTGGGAGAGAGAGAGAGAGAGAGTTCCATTGGGACATCAATTGACTGTAATATCAGTTTCAATCACCGGACTATAAAAGTAATTCGAAAAGTTTTAGAGGACACAATATCATTTTCCGCTAAGCCGTAAAAAATAAACTCGCTTACTGGGTTATATTTGCGGAGAGAGAAAGAGAGAAATATCTACGACGACGACGACGACGAGAAAAACTCATCATCTTTACGATACATTTACGGGCAGCTCGCAACCGTCGTCCAATGATCCCCTCCTATACCGGTCTCTCTCTCTCTGCCCATCGCGTAATTTTTAAACATGAAAGGAAAATTACTTTTTAATCTGCGCTTTAAAGTAATGACCGACCTCCTCTATAACCGCATATATATCCATTCTCGCGCGTGTCAGTATATTATAATTTTTACTCGCTGTTGTTTACATCAGCTAGTCCTAAAGTGAACTACCACGAATGTTACCACAATATCGTCGATAATGTACTTTCTAAAAAAAAAGAAAGAAAATACCTAATAAAACGTGCACTACCGAATGTATGTAAATCTGAAAATCTTGGCGCTTACACTTGTGTGACAACGCAATGAGGTATTCTTTCGTTTCAGCAAGCGTTGCGCGCGCGATATATAATGCAATTTGCACTTGTTCACGCGCGCGCGCATGCGGTCAAGCAGCCGACGGCGACAATGCGAATGCACGCAGAGGGGGATATAATATCGTTTCGCTTCGCGCGTGCGTGGGGGGCAATTCAGCGCAACCTCCTTCCTCTCTCTCTCTCTCTCTCCCTTCGTGTTTATTGTACGTGTAATTACGACGTTTTCTATGAATTTTAATGAGCCGTGCACTCTCTGTCTCTGCCTCTCTCTCTCTCTCTTACTGGCGCATGCGCGTTCTCACGCTTTTGCCGTCAAAGTCTTTTCTCCCCCCACCTCCCCTTTCATCGTGCTGCTTTTTTTTTCGTTCGTTTGTTCCTCTTGTTTTGCTTATTCCCTAGCGCCTCTTTTATCTCTCTCGCTCTCCTCTCTTTTCATTTTCATTCTTTTTTTCTCGCGGTTTATTGCTCTTTTCTTTCCTCTTTATTGAGTTTACGGGCTTTCTGGTCGAGCAAAGTTTTAAAGAGTATAAGTATAATGCAGTACGTGGAGGTGATGGAAATTTCAACTCTTTCGTGTCCCCCCTCCCCCCTCCTTTTGTGTATACATTTTGATTTTACCGAGGCCGTTTTAACCCATAGAGTTTTTCCGAGAATGCAACAACTTCTCTTTATGGATCCTTTTAGACCGACACATTGTTTGCCGTTTGTGTGAGGTTATATAGCAACGAAAATACAAGCATTCGATCAATTTAGGGAAGAAACATTGGCGTTCTAGCGCGCGATATTCAGAGCGAAGCGCAACAAAAATAGGAGAAGAGAGAAAAAAAAACTGCCGAGAAGCGGGAGAGTGCGCGTCACGTGACTGCTAGAATAGCTATGATTACTCTTCCCTATTCAATTATTCCTCGAAGTCAATTACGGGATTTCATGGAAAAACAGCGCTCACTCGTTCGCTTAAAGGCTTCAATATTCCAATTTGGCAACATCGGCGCAAGAAATGTTCCAAGTATCGACGTATAGCAAACTCTCAAAGAGAGTATGAGGTTTAGGTCGAATTATGCAGACGCAGGTGCAATTTCCTATCGTCCACTTATTTCTCGTGCCATATCCCTCTCCCTTCTTTACGTGCGGCGATCCTCACTTAATCAGAACAACATCAACTCGTAATTGCAATTAACACTACACCCCAAACTTAATATCCCAAAACTATGTCCTCGTTCTCGTTCTTCGCAAGTATCAGCGATCACTTGATAATCTTTTTCAGTTAGTGGCTGGAATGCGAGGGATAAGATATACACGCAAACATGTATGCGTGCATGCGATATGTCTATCTTTGCGTATCTTACCACCTCTTGCGGCTAGATGGTGATGATGATGATGATGGATTCGAGTAATTTATGGAAATTACATTTAAATTAATTATATGCGATAGGATTAGTGGGAAAACAGTGTATATGCGAGAAATTTTCTATTAACATTCCGAACACTCGTGAATGATGAATAATTAAGTAATAAGAATCTCTTGTAAGTTTTTGCCCCGCAGTGTCTCTCTCTCTCTCTCTCTCGTTCTCCCTCGCTCAATCGTAGCTTTGAAACGTATCTTTAACTTGTCACGCGCCAGATAGCAAGGCTACTATAATCTTTTTTTATTACACAGAATGGATACTGTGTGAACTGAAAACGTGTAAACAGTTTAAAATTAGATATTTAATGTAGAAGAGAGAAGAGAGAGAGAAAAAAATGAGCACAAGTTAGCACCTGTTCCTGGAGTTTATGTGTGTGTATGTATATAAAAACACACATGAAGTTGTCCATTCCATTTTGCAAATTGATTTCATCGTTCGACTTTTTTTTTAACGTCCACTCTGATGTAAATATTTTCAGATAAGTCCGGTGATTATCGTGTTAATTAAACACTCGATTGATAACATTTAAGTGCAGAATTATTACATTTCTTTTCTCTCTCTCTCTTTCTCATTCTCCCTCAATGTGTGAATCACACTCTCGCGCTCGTGTGTGCGTGTGTAGGTTCGTGACTCACGTCGCTGCTGTTCCTCCTCGGCTCGTTAAAACCGAGAGCCTTATTCAGAGCGCGAAACGTTAATTTGTCATCCCGTTATATACCGGACTAAGTGCAAGAGAGTGAGAGAGTGAGAAAGAGAGAAGGAGAAAAAAAAATATATCCATCTTTTAAAACCGTAAAAACTCCAAACCAGCAATATCGATGATGCTGAGAAAAAGAAATCTTACTGCAATTGAAGCGTGGTGTTTACCTCGTTTCCTTTTTTTTTTATTTCTCTCCTTCGAAGCTATATAATTGTAGGATAGCCATAAAAATATTTGTTCCGCGAAGATTCCTCCTCTCTTTTTCTCTCTCTCCTTGCGCGCACACACAAACAACATCGGTTTCCTTCTTAAGATCGTACGGACATAAATTTCAGGTTATATTCCATAAATAAACATTTATGTATCCCCCCAACATATATTATGTAATTTCCAAAAGGGATCAGAAGGAGCGAGGGAGAGCTGGAGAATAAAAAATGGGATGAGGGATGATTTTCCTCTCTCCTACTTCTCTGTCTCGTTTGACTGCATTTTTCGACGTTTTCAACTATATCTCTCACTCTATCCCTCTCTTTCTTTCTTTAATATTCTTTCTATCGCCCAAGCGAGTTTAGATGGCGCACAAAGGTTTTTCGATTCTACCTGCTCGAGTATAATAATCGAGGCCCGAAGGGATCTCCATTGTGAAATTATGGCTTTGGCCTCCTGCCCGTTCTCTCTCTCTCTCTCCCTCCCATTCTTTCTTCTTCTTCTCCTCTTCTTACCCCTCCCCTACGCCTGCTGTTACTTAAAAGAACTTCATTTTTAAATATGTATTATTCTTATTTTTTTTTATTCCATAGCTCTCTAACCCTCTTTATATAGTTTTTGCTCGCGATCTGACTCCCCTTTTTGCATTCCTCAGTTGGTAACAGGAAAAGTTGAAACGACGATTTTTTAACACTTTTTGATAAAATTTTCAACAAAAAAAAAGTAATTTCTGATGATTGTTCTAAAATGTAAGATAAGTACAGTTGCTGTACCGAAAATAAATGAGTTGACAACTTGAAATGTAGCGATTAAAGAGTCAAAAGTGGAGAAGGAATTGTACGTTAGTGACAACGTTGTAACAATCATTTTTTACTGTACAGTACAAAATAAGGATATAATTATGTTTTCGAATGAATTTTGAACATTAAAGTGAATACCAGGAATTTTATAGATTCGAATGAAAAGGAACCTCGAGTTTTCTAAATAATTATGTTTAAAAAGTAATTACATACATTTCATAATTATACGTCTTTACGTCAAGAGAAACGGCAATTTTAAAGCAATTACTTTTTCAAACCGTTAAACGACAAGATAAATATGTTCCTTTATTTGAAGATTTAAAAAAATCATTTACATTCTTCAAAGGTAGACGTGTACATTTACCTCGCTTTTTTTCTCTCTCTTTGAAGAAGTTCAGAATAAATAAAAAGTTAAAATTTTTTTCAACGAGAAGAAACTGACGTTTTAAAGCTGCATCCATATTCTCTCGAACAGCTGCAGCGCATAGTAAATGCACTTTGAAATTCGAATGTAAATGTAAATACTCACTTAAAAGTAAATATTATTGTTTTCACGACTTAACAAAATTCAAATATTAAAATTGGCATAAGCAATTTCCATTACAGTTATATGTGTTGAATGAAAGACTAAATGTATAAAGACGGAGATATTACATAATGCATAAAAAGTTCTCGAATGAAAATGAAAAAAAAAAAAAAGTAAAAGTACCAAGTTTCGACAAAAAGAGAAAAGCAATCTTCTAAATTTTCTCCCAAAAACACTGTAGAAAATACAATCATATAATCCGAGTGATAAAAAGTCTTTAACTTCCAGAAGGTTCAATGTGTTTCAAAATCTCATACTCTCTTTACCTTTTCCTCTGTCTCTATCTCTCTCTCTCTCTCGCTCTCGTTTATCCGCATCACCTGGTGCCACGAACAAGAGGGGACAATCCTGTAAGCGGTGCAAGAACCGTATTAAATTCAAGCGTAACGAAAAGTCGAAAGTAAGCGTGCTTAATACACACAGTAAATCCTTTCCTTTCACCGTAAAAAGACACAAATCGAGAATATAATTGCTTTATCTCCTCTCTTTTCCCTCAATCGTGTTTAATTATATCCTACGAAAAAGAATCAACTTTTATACAATATGCCTGTTTACAGCTCATTCTATTTCTCTCCAAGATTCTTACATATATATACACACAAACACCCATATTTCCGAGAACATTCAATACCGCAAAATTAATCCAATCGGAGGTAGATTTATACGTCGTGCTTTATTCGAAATCCGTCAAAGTCAGTATAGCAGCAGCAGCAACAGACGTGCGTTGTGTGGTGGTGAGGATAGTGGGGGGTGAGTTGTTAATTAAGCGTTCACGCAAACATCTCGGATTTTGTTCGTTAAAGTTTATTGAAGCCGAGAGACGATAAAACGAGCGATTAAATCTATTCTCGTAGACGTGCGAATGGTTATTAGATGTAACAAAGTCAATCATTTAGCACTGAAAATGGCTATTTGCGTGTGTAGAGAAGAGAGAGGGAGAGGAAAAAAAGATTTACTTGCGCAAAAAGCGATATAAAAGCTGTGCATAAGCTAATGGCTAAACCGAAACCTAAACGTTTTAACAGCGCGATTGTGCAATAGTTCGGTCTCTGCTAACCATTAAAATCAATTTCTCCCTCCTCCCCTCTTCGCTCTTTCTCTCTGGGAGACGCGCTACTAAGGCACAAAACGTGTTTTCAATTATCTTGAGACTATACTCCGAGGGTTCGAGCGCAGATGGCTATTTTCGAAAGACGGATATGCCCTCCCTGTGAGGTTTCAAAACTATTTTTAACGAAGTCTTACGTCGTTTTTTTCCATTCAACTCTCTCTCTGTTTCTTCCTCTTTTTCCGAATGATAATTACACAAGTATCTCTCTTTCAAAGACTTCGAAAAATATATCGCATGTACTTTAACGACTCGCGTTTTCGTACGAATCTCGTTCTCTAACTGAAGAGCCCCAAGAGAGAGATTGGAAAATTACAGAGTTGTTTGTAATAATAACCACCGAGAGTGTACAGAGAGCAAGAAAGAAGCAAGGAGAGAGCGAGCGAGCGAGAGAGAGATAGATAGAGTTGCGCCAGAGAAGGACGATAGGAGAGGGAGAGAAAGATACACAGGGGTGGGGTGGTGGGCGGAGAAGGAGGGGGAGGTGGTACGAAAGGAGGAGCGGAGGGGGCATCGACCCCCGGAAGAACGCGCGGCGTGGGTGGGAGTGAACCGTGTTCCGGGGGATAGTAGTATATAGTCGAGCGAGTGGGGGAGACGGAAGGGGATGGAAACCACTTAAAACTGAGGAAAACAATTCCAATCCAACTTTTTCTTCCATCTACCCACCCCGCATACCCCCCTCCCCCTTTTCTCCACCTCTCTCTCTTTTGTTCTCAGAGACTGTTTCCTTCCTTCCTCTCTTCGCGCCAAATTTTAATCACGGTTTGCGCAAGATTTCGGGTTTTCAGGTGTCAGAACTATAGGAAGTGATTTGAGCCTTCAATGCACAGTGTTGTCGATTGCCATTCACATCGTTTTCAAGTTTTTCGATCCTACTTTCGACAAAGTACTTTTAACAACAAATTTTACGGAGATGTAATATGTAATTAATATTTATGTTGTTTTTTTTTTTAAAAGATATGTCAAGATAATTAAAGATTATTCTCTTATCTGTTTCCACAAACTGATAAAAAGCAGTGTTTTTATTTAAGTTTAAAGATAAGGATAACATTTCTTAACAAATTTTAGGGCTTGTGTATATAGTGTAAAGATAAGAACAAACGTATAGTTCACTGACTTTATCTCTCGGGCCCCCACCCCCCTTCCCCTTTTATCGTTTCGACAATACAAGATTTCACGGTTTCTGTTCATTGTTCGAACGCTTTCCGAGAATCATTATTACACGCACACCTATATCCTCCCGTTTGTTTCGGTCTCTGGCCACTTTATTGCAGTACCTACCAACACGAGGCACTCGTTATCATAATTCTCCGATGTTTTTTTTTCTCTTTCCTTCCTCCCATTACTCCACATCAAACTCTGCGTAAATCATCGTCCTGACACGTACCGACCGCAACAGCAATAAACTCGCCAATCAATCAAATCCTGCTCCATTATACACTCTCGTTTCTTCCTTGTTGCTTTTCTCTCTTCCGTTCGCTCTCCTTACTCTCTCTCTCTCTCCGTTTTCATTCTCTTCGTGAATTTTTCAATGTAACCGTTTCGTCGTCGTCGTAATAAGAAAGTAAAAATGTTCGACAAAAAAAGTTTCCTTCCTAAAGTAGTTTTCCTCGCACGATTACCATTTTTCTTTGAGCCATTTTTCGAATTGTCGATTAAACGAAAAAAAACCACTTCGTCTGCCGTTTTTACTACCGAGAAAGATAGCACAAAAGAGAACGAGTGAGAGAAGAAACGACAGATAGGGATTGAGATGAGTTTTTTTTTTCTTCGAGATCTTTTTTCCACTACTCTCGCAGTATATATACTGTGCACTCGGAATGCATTCGCGTACGAAAGGGGAACAGCACCGTCCTTCTATGCAAATCCACTCTCGGTTTATTGCCATTTTGTTCCTCAAACTTACTTTTTCGCGAGGCAAAGGGGAGAGAGAGAGAAAAAAAATATAGGACACTGTCGACTATTCGAACGCTATATATATATATATACACACGCAATGCAATGGGGCATGACACGCATATATATGTGTACTATATGGCGTATATCAGCGCCACGCAATAACCCACATTTAGCCGTTCACGGGGCGTTTCGCGGAAATACTCCTGACACGGAAATGAAGACGGATGGTCGCGATCGAGAAGTTTGCCATTCTCAATAATTTCCGTGTGTGTATATATATATATATATAGTTCCAAGTTGTCTATGTGTCCTAGTGAGAGAGACGCGAGTTCGCGTGACGGTTGAACTAAATATATATATATATATATATTTTTTCTAAAACGTAGAAAATATTAGCTTTTAAATATTTAACGGGCATGTCGCGTGGGGTGGCAGGTGAGTATATAGTGCCGTTATTTTCGTGTGCTCGCATCAAAAAAGTTCTGTTCTGCTTGCTTCATTCCACTTGTCTAGATTAAAATGGGATTTCTTCAATGCTCTCTATACACACGCGCGCGCGCGCGGCCCGCTTTTCTTGCATTTTTCATTCGGCCGATGGTTTACGACGCCTCACTCGCCACCGGTCGTTTCAAAGTAATGTTTCTTTTTTTTTCCTCTCATCTCTCTCTCTCTCATCTCCAATTTACCTTTGGCCACTAAAAAAAAAGGAGGGAAAAAGCAATCAACGTAATTGATTTCTTCCTTCTAATCCTTTTTTGCCCTCCTCGTATAAATGCAATTTAATTTTTTGTTCGTTATCGTACCCTGTCGTCCCTGCATTCGTCTCTCTCTCTCTCTCTTATACAAATCCTGTCTGATTTTCATGACTTTTTTTTTGAGAGAGTATAACACACGTGCACACTGAATCTTGTTTATAATTATTCAAAATCAAGAACCAAATCACAACACGAATGCTAAATTCTTTTATGCTATATACGTATATACCTAATAAATTCGACCAAATCGTTGGACTTAAAATTAGAAACTCTGACAAGCGAGCAAGTATAAAAAAAAAGAAAAAAGGAAAGGTGTATACGTCCAGAACACCGAAAAGTTCATTAGCGCGCGCTGACAGGTGAAACGGGCTTCCGCGGTACGATGGTCAATCCTCCCCACCCAAGTCTTCGAGTCGGTTGAGCAACGTTCACTGTGTGTATGTGTGTGTGTGTCTCTGTTCGCGAAACGGGTTTATGCGCGCGAGTCTCTCACACTTTGTCTTTGCTCCTCGTTGTTCCTTTTCTCTCTTTCTCTCCTCTTGCTTTTTGTGCGATGTCTCTTCCGTCGCTCCTCAGTTTCCACTCACAGTGGTGCTAGGTTACACACGTGTTCGATGACACCTTTCGTGACTTGTGTGCCACCCCCCTCCCCCCCCGTTCGGGACATTGCCGTGTGTACATAATACTCGTATAGAGCAAATATCCTTATGCATGACAGCGTTATCTCATTACCTGGAAAGTATTTAGCACTGTGTCTCGCTGTTCGTATTGATCTATTCGGAATGAATGATTGTTTTTGGGGGAGATACAATAATTAGTTGTGGCTGATCGGTGACTCAACGATGTTGACTGATGGTTGTAACTTATGGATTCGACCAAACTTCGAATAGACTGTGATATGTTATTTATAAATTGAACAGTTTATTTATTGCTGATTCGTTCTTTTCTTGACGTCTAGCGTCATTCAGTGACGTTTATTTTTACGAATATACCCATAGTCGATAAAAAACCCTTCTTAAATATAGGAACAATTAATTTTCTTAATACTTTTTGAAAAGTCACTCGGCGCATACAGAGCTTTTACAGCATGCTACAGTGGAACGAACATCCGAACGTTAAAGATCGCCGCTGCTGCAAAAAGATCTTTCTTTCTATTTTAAAATAACGACCAACGTGTACGCGTATGCAATAAAACGCGTATCTTTTTTCCCTTATATATACCAGACGTGTGTATCGCCAGGTTTCTTATACTCGTATACAACGAGAATGCGCACACACACACGGAAAACGATGATGATAAACTAAAAAGAGAATCTCCTCCTGCTGCTGTTACTGCTGAATCATCGATTTTCTAATTTCGTTTTCACGATTCTTATCGTGCGCACGATGCATCTTACACAGATTGGAATTTATTGTGGTCGAATATTTTCCGAACGCATATGTGTCGTTCCCCTCTCACCTTTTACGCGCGACTCTTTATCATTTTCCACTGACTTATAAGAGCTTTTATTTTATGAAGTAACAGCACAACGTATGGACTGCCGGTAGGAGAGAGATCCACTGTTACGCTATATATACATGTATACGCGTAACATAATCCTGTGCGACCGCGTCGCCTTTTCTTTTATGTACTTTGATACTTTAATGGCGCTGCATATGATTATATAAAGGAACGATAAATTTTCGTCCGCTAGAGTATATATATATATATATATATACACGTACACCGATATATTATAATGCACCCGACGAATGTATATCCAAGGGAATTCTTTTTTCTCGTTTGGTCACGATAATACGTACTTTTTCATGTTTACCGGGAATTTATTGACTCCTTAAACGTATGTTTTTGTATTTTTTCTCGAAAATTTTAATGGTACAGGCGTTATTATTATTATTATTTAATGGCACCAGGTGTTACTGTATATATATATGTGTGTGTAGAAGATTATGCAATATGAAATATTTTACAAGACACTGGGAAAACTAATGATTATAACGAGTATGCTTTGTGTATATAAACGAAAGGTATATTTTCGACTTTTAACGTTTCGCTAGTTTTTTAATGAGCGCGAAACAACATGATCGTTTGTACGAGAAAATTTTGGAATTTTCAAAACAACGCGATAATGTATAATAATGTTCTTCGAAAGAGTAGTTTGTACCATTAGTCTCGTGACGGAACAATTCAAAAGCTATCTGAAATTGCGAAAATTTGACTGGTTTTGCTGTTATTGACGAACAAACTATAGAAAACAAGTGAGTAGGAGAGAGAGAGAGGGAAAAAATCCCATATACGCGTTTGTTAACAGAAGTCAATTCCATCTACAGATTGCGAAACGTCAATTTTAAAAGCCTCGCGTGCATTATACTTTTCCTCGCTTCTCTCTCCTCTGTCCGTTTGAAAAATCGACAAGAAAAACGGGAACGACAAAGATAGAGAGAAGATTTTTCGTTATTGCTTGTCGTCCCGTGAAAGCAGTTGGCAGCGAATGGAGGGGAGTAAAAGCAGAGAGAGAGAAGGAGAGGGGCTGAGGTGGGGATAGCGAGGGATTTATTATAGCGATTGGCGAGGATAAGTGGTGACGTTTATCGAGGAACGAAGCGGGGATACATACACACACACACATACAATACGAGAAAATTAATGAAAATAACGCTGTAAGATGAATAGCCCCGATATTGCGAGCGCCGCAAGCAAACACACAAGCGAAATGTGATTTGTGAGATTCATTTTATTGGGATTACTAAAAATTAACTTTTGAAATAACAATGAATAATAAATCTGCTGTGAGCCGATCGCACTCGTTATATTCTCTCTCTCTTTCTCTATTTTACAATACATCTCTCTCGTTGCGGAACCGTTTTTATTTATAAGCCATAGCTATAATTTTAGCGGTTTTACGCGCACCGCCGTACGTTGTTGTTGTTGCTGTTGCTTTTTTTCGTTGCAACGATTGCCACGAAAAAAATGGCAGTGCAGCGATAAACGTTGCTTACCTCTTTTAATGGGTCAGAAATAGATTTACCGATGTCATATGTTTTATCGATATCGCGGTCGAATGAGATACTTTCGGCTTGTTGCTTGCTGTTGTTGTTGTTATTATTGCTTTATTTTTATAATACGAGAGTTATAAAGTTTATTGGACGAAAGCTTTGAAATAAAAATTTGGCAAACATTATTTATGGATTTGTGCGCGTGCGTTCTTGTGTGCCGACTCGTTTTTTTTTTCGTTCGCGAATGCATGAAAAATGTAATACAAGGCGCGACTTGAAACGTGCGAGCGAGCGGCGTCGGCGTTTAATGCATAAATGCATAACTCATCCATAAATTTCATTGTACTATTAAAATTAAAAATAATAAATATTTATCGCGAATCTCGGGGGGCCCTGTCCAATTTATCATAAAACTCTCTAAATTCGCGCTCGTGGAAAGGTAATCTCTCGTCTCCCCCTCTCCCCAATGTTGGCTGTATATACAAAGTGCGAATAGTCGTCATTTAAATTTAGAACGAATGTAAACAGCAGAGAAGGAAATTGTATTCAAAGTTATTTCAGAGATTACTATAATATTTATATAGCCGTGTTAGTTTTACTTTCCACCGTTAGATATATATATATATATATATATTTTACATTCGCCTGCACATACAACCTTTAACTAATGTACATTTTCTTTTCTTTCTGTTTTTAGGTGAGTTTCACAATTCTCTTCTCCCATAAACTATGATGCATCCTTGGACCGACTTTGACGTAAGTGCTTTATTTAACGTGCCATTTCATTAGCCATTCATTATTCCAACCTTTTATTTTTTTTTTATTTATTATCACTTTAACCTAATGATCAGTTAAAACCTTGGTAAACCCGAATATATAAAAACAAATCCAGACCGTCAACTGGAAGGTAAAATAGGTGAAACACAACGGTGACAAGAAAGTCGCACAGTCACACAGATATACACATATAAAACAAGGTACAGAAAGTATATAGAGGAAACGACGTGCGAAAGTATATATCGGAGCTGCGGAAAGGTCGACGCGCTCTATATAGCCGCCACGATGGTATAGTAACTCATCGTTAACTTCCCCCTCCCCCCTCTCCCTCTCTTTTCTTTCTACCCGTGGTTAATCGCTTCTCCTACTCCGCGAGAGACCATGTAATTTATGATAATCGCAAATCGATAACTCACCTTCACATGCGGAGAAAGATGGGGGGAGGGTTATCTTCCCCCCTCCCCCTTCTCTCTTCGTATAACCCTTAAAATGTCAAATCAACTTGGGCTTTCGATGCTTCTTCGGGCTCTGTTTAAAGTCTCATTTTACCCCGATCGATTTATTAATCGGGCACCAAAATTGATTTAACGATGCTATACGGTTGTTGTTGTTGTTGTTGTTTTTTTACATGGACAATATACGTTGTATATATACATAGTAATGCGCGGGACGGTCATTACGGGTCTGGAATCGATAAATCGAGCGTCTATACATGTATAGTATATAGCGAACAAACTCGACGGGGGGAGGATCGAGATTTAAAGTGTCCGGTGTGTGGTTGTAATTACATGTAAACTGAAGATTTAATCGTGATTGGGTTCGCGTCGCGTCACATTTACCGCGTTAAATTTCGATAAATCGCGCAAGCGCGCGCTCTCGTGATGATGACGAAGATGATTAATAAAGAGCGATGAAAAGCAGCGATTCGTTGTGAATTAAACAGCTCCGAATACGTGTTCAAAAAGTGAATATATATAAAACAAAGTGTTTGACACGCAGAAATTACGAAAATAATAAGAAAAGAGATGTTCGAAGAACATTTTTGTTTTTTAAATGTATCCTGCGGGTACTATACATATGTGTGTGGCACATTACACGTATATATACTTTTTAATCATCCACCTGTCACGCTCTTCTCGAAAACAAAAGTTGAAAACTAATTTAGAAACTTATTTAGGCGACCGAGTTATATACTGCTGATCCCCCGTTCTTCTCCTTCTTGTTCTTCTTGCTTCGCGCACGCACGCGTTTATATTCATATATAATATATACATACACGAGGCATACTGGCAACGAGTCTGCTTTTTTTTTTAATATTTATTAACTGTATTTAACGAAGCCCAATTAAAATGCGTAAATCACGAGGCTCACTCTTACATAAAAAAATTGAGAAAATAAAAGACGACGAGGGGAAGCTTTTTCCTGGCACGAAATTTTTGCGCACACGCTTGTAAGTGGATGTGTGGGTTTGGAGATTTTGTTAAGTGCTCTTGCTTAAATACACACACACATAACATTATTGCACGCGTAAAAACCTATATGAGGTGTTTGCGATCGATAGAATCTGCTATGTATATAACTTTGTATATAGCACTGAGTGAATATCGCATGGAAGAACATTGTTTTTCCCAAGAAGTCGTATATAGGTATAAAGAATATTTCTCCTTTTTTACGGTGCACTGTTTAGCTTTATTAAATTACAACGTGGGCTTTAGCGCATGAATAAACATAATAAAGAAAATTACATCCCTAACGGTTTCTATACCGACGATAATTGAATATCGTGTTTTATTTTCTAAACGAGAAAGAAAAAGAGAGAGAGAGAGAGGAGAGGGGAAGGAGAAACCGTCAAATCATAAAAGCGTAAAAAGAAATAACTTATATTGATTGCCGGCTATTCGCAGTTGTAAAAATATAATCGCAGCCATAAAAGTCTTATGTTTGTTATAAGTTTTGATAAGAAAAATGATGAAAAAGAAAAAAGAACAAAAAAAAATACACGTCATGGTGTAACGATTAATTTGAGAATTTTTAAATTTTCATGCAAATAGCTCGTTTTCATAAAAAGTTACAGCCAATAAAAAGTCCTGTGTGCGCCAGAGCTCGCTCGTATGTATATACATATATATATATATGCACACGTATACGAAAGAGAGAGAAAGAGAGAGAAACAAGATACCTACAAACTTTATTGAAGGCAATAAAAGTATACTTACTTTTTTTACAAGTAAATTTATTATTTTAATTTACAGATATATGACTCGACAGTAAGTGGCGTTTAAGGGAGGATAAAAAAAAAGTTATTTCTAATTTAGAATTGTTGCTGCGATAAAAGCCGCTGCTGCTGCTGCTGCTTATTCTTCTTCTTCTACTTCCCCCTCTTCGCTTTTCTAAACAAAATTTATAGCCTGCAATTAAAAACTAAAATAGAGAGAAAGAGGAGGTATATAACTGCGCAAAAAAAACGTATACGACTTTATAGAAATTGAGGAGAAGGGGGGGGGGATAACAAAATCCTCTTCCTTTTTAATGCTATACAAACATTGTAACTTGCACGCCACGCTGAGGTTTGTTAAGGAGAAGTTTTAGAAAAGCACACACCCACACACTAGTGCGTGTATTTTCACATCCAAATGAACGCTTATTTGCCTTTTCCTCCCCTTTCGTATACCCCAGTCTCTCCCCTATTTGTACGACTCATTGTTGCGATTCCCACGCACTTCTCATCTCTTTCTCTCCTTTTGCATATATACAGCTATAACTAACCGCTCGAAATTATTGAAATACATCAGAAATGAATTATATACCATCATACATATATATGCATACTGCACCATCAAATATAGTAAAAAAGAACTTCCCGTTTCTTTATTACGAGTATACAATAATTATTAAAAAACAAGAGCAAACAACATCGCGCTTAATGAGATATCGGATACTCATGGTTATGTATATATATAATCGGAAAAGTCGATTATACCCGCAGCGCAGCGCGCGTGGTTTTATTATATATACCATTCGAATTATGCGTATAGAGTAAATGCGAATTGACCACATCTCTCTCTTCGCGTGAAATAACACGCATAGGGTATATATACATTATGCGCGTGGCATATTTACTTGTACGTGTATACAACGAAAAAAAAAGAGGGACGACGACGACAAAACGTCGTAACTGTGCTCTCTCTCTAACCGTTCCACGAACTGCATCGAGCAATATAGCCAACGCCTGCTGCGCACAGCGAAACGAAAACGCATCGCACGTTTTAGAATTTTCTACGGACGACGACGGGTGTAGTAGAGTAGGAATGAATGGACACGTATGTATACATATTCCCAGCTCTCGTGTATATATACGCGTGGGTTCATTAGCCCTCGCGTGAACGTATAATGTGTGCGCATGCTACTCGCTAAGCGTACTTTTTGTCTCTTTTTCTCTCTTTTCTTTTTATTCTTTTCTTCTATATACGAGACAACGCGAGACTTCGTCGGGTTAATTTCGCGCGAATGGAAATCCGTAATTTACAGCAAGCATAATTAGGGGTTCTAAAATGTTTCGTCTTATTAGCTAACAAAGTTTATATCGTTCTAGTTACAAGTAATTGTTCCGGTGACTAATAAATAGTTTATATTTTTTCTCCTGCACGCACATCAGTGCACGTTCGATAAATTTAACCTTGCTCCCGTCTCTCTTCACACAGTTTAATTTCGTTCTTTACACGTTGCGGTACGCCATAATGAGCCACTTTATTGCTTGATAAAAACGAATCGAGGGCAATTTATCGAATTTTACTTCCTCCGCCTCTATCGCGTAACTAGAGCACGCATAGCGCATATATA
>JAWWEQ010020804.1:0-29802 GCA_035583055.1 Torymus tubicola
CACTATTTTTTATTCATCAAAAACAATATTTCAATTTGTAGAGAGGTACTATTAAATAGATGAGGTTATGAAAGGGAGATTTTGTACAGTATACTAATGATTAATTTCGAATACGGTGTATTACATTATTAACATTATTATGCCGAAAATATTTCATTTTATTTCTAGAATGTTTTTCTTAATGATGAGTTTAAAGAAATAAGAAAAAGTTGAGGTTTGGGTATTACTTGTATAATTAAAGTTACACCTAGACTCCGTCATCAGCTACCTCTGGCAACTAGACTGCGTGCTTGATGTGTTTCGATACCTAGAGACAAAAAACCACGGAGCGCACAACCTAGACTCCTTCATCGGCTTCCTCGAACACCTAGACGACGTACTTTATGTGTTTCAACATCTAGAGGCAAAAAACCACGGAGTGCACAACCTAGACTACGTCATCGGCTACCTCTAACACCTAGACTACGTACTTGATGTGTTTCAACACCTAGAGGCAAAAAACTACGGTGCGCATCACCTAGACTCCGTCATCGGCTCCCGCGAACACCTAGACTATGCACTTGATGTGTTTCAACACCTAGAGATAAAAAATATTAAAACGCGTGCTGCTCTATCTCTCTTACCGATGAGTGCCGCCACCTATCGGTGTGGGCCTACATATACCGGAGGTCGGAAGAATCAAATGGAGAAACATGGAGAAATTTTAGAATCGGAAACCAGGCATACAAATTTTCACTATTTAATATCTCTAATATGAGAACTTCTTCTGACACGAAATTTTGTGTGCAACATAGTATAACATTATAAAGCATGTTATTATTTTTTTTGAGTTTACATAAAAGCGTTGAAAATTGTAGTAAGTAATTGAAATTTTCAGGGACCCATTTCAAAGTATATGTAGCGCGGTCGTCCTAAGGCTCTTCCATACTTACCTTCGGAGCGCGCCCGCGCTCCTGGATGAGAATTTATTTTTTGTTGTTTTGAAAAACGCCATCTGTCGGCGAGTATGCAAATTGATGTGTTAATGTGGGAAAAAACCATTAACGATAAATTTGTATTATGCATTATTATTATATATAATTTATGATCAAATTTACATATTTTAAGCATCTATGTCCGAAAAATATTTTTCATAACAGTGAAGCTTCCTCTGTGAGAAAGCAATATTTTGCAAGTGGGAAATTGTTAACTTATAAAGGAGGAATGAAAGTAACTCACCGATCGACGGATATCATGCAGAGATTGAGTATGCTCGCGGTGCAGCTTAGCACGTCGAAGCTAACCCAAATCTCGCATAGAGTGGGTCCAAATGACCAGTTGCCGTTAATCTCGTAGAGCATGGCCATGGGCATGACGAGAAGAGCGACGCAGAGGTCGCTTACTGCAAGACTGACGAGCAAGTAATTGCACGGTTTGCGCAGCTTCTTTACCAGGAACACCGCTACGCAGACGAGAATGTTGCCGATTACCGTGCCGACAATTATACTGCCGAGTACCAGAGCCAGCAGGATTGCCTACAACACAAATTTCGCGATTTAGAATATATATATGGAAAGGTTTTGACAAGATTTTTGAAAGTGAGGTTAATTCAGAAAAAGAATATCTCGTTAATTCACATTTATGCACAATTCATTTTAAAAGTGTTAAACTCATTATTAAAATGCAATGTATTATTTTTTTAATTTAAATTTTATGTTACAACACTAATTTTTGTTATTCTGTAGCAAATTTAGTTATCAACCAAAGAAGTTAATAATCGAAAATTCAAAGTATTGCACGTATTTTGTGTAACAGTAAATCAATTTCGAATTCTCTTATTTACGAAGTAAAAATAATTTACATTTATATGTATTTACAAAATGCGAAGACATTTATGAATAATTTCTGTATCTCAGACCCATTCTGTTGAATTAAACATGAGCGGAAGTATGTGAAGTAAAAATACGCACATACTCTGTACGTAAAATGTATTCACTTCTTGAATAAGTTACGTGTGTCGGGATCAATAAGGTAGTGTGTTATAAAAAAAGGAATGATTAAAGGAAATCGTTTCGAGTGACGTATAATTTGCATAATTGAATTTGACTATAATAATTACAGAAAAGTTTACTATTACTGTCAATGTTGAACAATTTATGTAAATTCGTTTAAAATCAATACTTTGAATCTTTTGATTTACAAGTTATTAATAAAGTATAGAAAAATTGATTTTTTAAAAATTTTTATGAGTTTTTATTATCTTTAGGATGATATTTTGAATTATTTTTTGCATTAAAGGAAAATAATTTAATTTGTTTGCGGAACTTTATAGATACGAGTGAATACATTTTTTTCAATCATCTTTTTAGTTTATATATAAAAGTTAAGTATATGAACAAATAAATATTGCTTTTTAAATTACAAATTTATCATGCAAAATTCTAATTATAAACTCATTTATATTAATTATCTCTTTTTGAATTTCTACTCTCAATTTTTATAAGATAACCAAATCATCTACAGAATTTTAAAAACTTTTCGTCAAAATTTAAGAATGAATCACACAAAGTGTTTATGTACTTTGCAAGAGGATATTGGCGATCTCTATCGCGTATTCTTACCAAAACTAAATTTAAAATCTTGGCAGCTTTTTATAAAGTGTATAAAAATTTATGACAAAGTGGGAACTTAAATTTTAGGTTTCTAGAAATACTTATTCAAAAATAAAAAAAGTGACTGTTGAAATTAAACATGAACGTCATCGTCTACATTCAGGCTTCAAACTATACTTTGAACGAGGTCAACCCATCATCTTTTTTTTTAAATCAATCTAAGAAAAGTAATAATATTTAATGACAGTGTTTTGATACTTTTTGATGACTTCTTTCTCTTAGCTGTGAGTATGTTTATTGGGAAACGAAGTTTCAAAAAATATTTTTGATCCGAGATTTACGTAAATGTAATGATTCTAATAAAAACTAAAAAAAAATCGAGAAGATAAGAGAATCTTTCTAAATCCTAGAGATATAGATCGGTTTAAAATAGAATTCCTTCTCTAATATGAATGGCACTTACGCAAATTAATGAATAAACAAAAAGAACACCGAGTGCTTGTCCATGCGACATTCAGACACCTAGGATTGACTTACTCGTGTGATAGTGTAAGGCGAGTTCTTGCCGGGGAACGACCGGAAGAAGCTGTCGGGGCTGTGCTCGTCCGCGATCGTCGGCGTCAGGTTCAGTAGCCAGGTGCTGCTGCTCTCCGTGCCCGGCGTTGCGTCCGGCCCCTCCATACGACTCTAACCGGATGACCGGAGCATCCCCACACGCGCCCTCATCGGTAATAATAAGCCTCGCGACAGCGCTGCTCTTGCTGTTGCTGCTTCTGCTGCTGCTGCTGCTGCTGATGATGATGGTGGTGGTGGTGGTAGCGCCTCGCGGCTGACATCCTCGTGCACGCGCCTCCGCGGGCATCGAGCTATGCTGCTGCCTCTGCTGCTGCTCACGCTTTCGCTCGCTCTTGATCACGCTCGCTCGTCACGCTGGGTTGCGACGAGGTATAGAGGCGCACATGCGATTGCTTTAGCTTTGGCCCAGGATTCTTGAGACACTGGTGGTTATCGTCCTGGTTGGTAGGGCGCTGGTGAGGTCAGTTCGATCTGTGGATAAACAGATGAGGGATGGTGTTAATTACGGTTGGGATGGGATAAAAATAATTATTTTTTTTTTACTAAATTTTTTAATCGCATGTAAAATATTCGAAAAACTTATTTCATCGAAGGCATTGCAGTTACATTGATTATTTATATTCAATAATAAACAGTCTACTCGAGGTCTTAAAATTACAAAGGAAGGTAATACTGCTTAGGAGAGATGGAAGAAGGTTATCTTTTGAATTTTTTTAAGATAACAGGTAAATTTTAATTGATTTCAAAAATTTTTTTTATATATTTACATTACTCGATTTTTGCACAACAATGTTTGTACTATTAACTTGCAACTTTGCAAGAAAAATATTTTTCAGGGTACTGAAAGAAGTATAACGTGATTGTAAAACTGTATGTAAGAGTAATTTCCATCGTGCGATCTACCGTACCGACTGGATAGCAGTAGTTCTTCTTCACGCAATAACTAGAAGCTTATCCACATTCAGTTACCCTGCGTGATGTTATTATTAATCATTCTGGAAAACTTCCAAAAATACTTGGAAGAAAAAATAACGAAAATTGGCGTAACTTCGTTCCAAGAATTCTTTAAGGTTTCGTTGAAATTTTAATTTGGAATTCAGTAGCTAAATGGTGGAAAAGCCGCTGTTGTCGTAACTGAGGTATAATAAATAACTGCTGTGTCGTCGGTACAGTAGGTCGCATAATACATGTCAGTATTCCACTGCAACCCAGTCATACATATATTTTTGAAATTTTTAAAATTTAAAAAGAATAAACTAAATTTTGTTATTTAAAAGTCGATTATGTAAGCACATAACCTATATAGAAAGTAAAATTACTTTACACTTGTCTTAGAAAACTGAAAATTATTATATGTGCATATTTGCAACTACATAATATAAAAATTGTTGCTAAAAAAGCTAAAATCCACAAATGTATTTCTCTGTAAAATAATATTGAAGATTTCATTTTCTACTTAAAATATTATAAATATAATAAGAAACATATTGCAGATTAGATTAAAATCTTGTTGTTAAGATTTAAAATGATTATTTCTGAGTAACACGTATTTTGTAAAACTTATAAATGAGAATTGAAAATGATGTATTTCAACCTATTGTAATACCCTCATCCATTATGACTCGTCAATAACTTGTTCTAAAAATATCCTGCGGTAACGTTATTCAAGCTATGAATCAAAGTTAATTAAGCACCTTGATTTGGCTGAGAGACCAACGTTCTGAATGAACTTTGAGTAAGAGTAGATTATAGCTTGTAAACTAACTTTTAAGTACGTAAAATTATGTTATTAAGAAATTAAAGAGCTATAAATTATTAATAATAATATATATTTTATTTTCTCGTTTCGACCATGGTTTAAGTTCACTTAATCAGATTGATTAAATTATCAACATTCAATATAATCAGATATTTATTAATAATTTATGCAATAATTTTGATTGAAACCATTAATTAATTAAAACTGTCGTATAACAGTAATTAATACATCATGAAAAATACTTTTGATTGCTACTATTTGGACAACGAAATTATTCGTTATTAATATTTCAGAGGCAATTCGATTTCTTATTTCTATATAATTCAACGATATTAAATTGAAAGTCACATTATAATCATTCCAAAGCACCAACTTGAACGTAAACAATAGAAAAAATAAATAAATTTCTCATACTACATCGCGATCGATAGCTTATTTATCCCTTCAATATCATAGCGATCATCACTAATACAACCGTCAAATCGAACCGACCTCTATATGAAGCCATAATTACTATGACTGACGGCGCGCTTTCTGCAAGAAACAATCGATCTGACCAATCGTCCGGAAAAGCCTGCCCCAATTCCAGAAGTCTTAAAGGAAGCATTTCCCGCGTATATATAACTGCTGCGACAGAGGCCGAGCGAAACAGCAGACGGATATATAGTTAGAACGAGCGAGGGGAAGAAAACGCGTTGGCTATTCACGCGGTCAGCGGCCCTCCATTATAGTGCTAAAACAAATACGCGCGTCTCCACATACATATATATATATACCCACACACACGCGTGTTAATGTCTGCGGGTGGGTAACAAAACGTTCCCCTTTATCGCAGTCCTTCATCAATTTCTATATCGTCCTGGCCTTCCGTCGTTTTACTTCGAATTTCCGCGCGCGTCATTCAACAGGCATCGTTATCAATAATAACCGCTGGCCCACGAGAGCGGCAGCCCGCGTTCGGACACATCGATAAATTGTATCAGCGTCATTTCTCTCTACGCGCGTTACACGTCGAAATTCCCTCGTATCTCCATACATCATTTCTCCTCTGCGAGCCTTCGCGTACTACTATATTACTATAGTAGTCGTCGTGACCCTATCGCTATCAGTCTCCTCTCGCAGACGCTAAATGTCCCGAAAAAAAGTCCGTGTACGAAAAGATACGAGAGGAGGGTTGGGTTGGTACAGCTCCGAGGATCATCTGCGAAGTAGCACTCGGATGGAGTGAGAGAGAGAGAGAGAGAGAAAGGGAGATAGAGAGCTGATCGGAGAAGATGGAATTCTTTGATCGGAGGGGAAGGACGTGAAAGGAGAGGATAAGCCCTGGCTGAATTTGAATTTTGATTATGCATGAGGATCGATTAGCGGGGCTGGAGGGTTACGTAAAATTGAATTTAGAGGGTGACGTGGTGAAAGGAGTGAGAGGTTTAATATTACGTGTTTGACGTTTGTTATTGCGATAAATAAAGTGAAGGTTTATGGTTAAGTAATGATTTCATCTAGCAAATATGAACTTTTGCGTGTACTGTAACTCTTCGCGCTGCAAAACTGTCAAAGTTATATAGTATTGTTTACTACTGGCATTTTTTGAAATGCGAAACTTTTGTAGAAAGTTTTCACAAACATTCCAGAATTTCACTTGCATATTTTTGAAAGAAAAAAAAACGAAACTTTTGAAAATGTCGAAGAATGCTTTGGCATACAGAATTTTAGTATTTTCAAAATTATCGCTCAAATAAAATTCGTCGCCGAAGAGAGAGAAAAGTTTATCTGGGACAATAAAATCCAATGACATTGACGAAATTTTGATTACATAATATTTTCTCCAGACAAACGCTCCTTGAATATTCGAATTTTCGAGGAATTTTCGAACAGAATACTAATATCAAAATCGATTTTTATCTTTCAAAAAATGTGTGAAGTAATTCGAATGAGATATGGTACTACGAAGATAAGCAAACATTTTTCTTCTATTTAAATTTATTTTAACATAATATTTTTGAAACTTAAAAATTTAATAAGTGAGTTAAATACATTTGATATATCACGAGGAATGAAACATTTAGTTTCGACAAACATTTCTCCCAAAATTTTCAAATATTTTCTTAAAATATTCAAACAAATTATATATCCTCACGGTACCGTATATCAATCAGTGCACGTTATCAAAAACCTCCCCAAAAATAATAATTCCACCCAAACCACATAATCCCCGTCCATTGCCCTATGTATCAACGATTACAATCACAATCGCTCGATACGCTCCAATCCACTGCTATACACTACTAGTATGCTTTCAACCGTAACCCAGACATATCCATACTACACTCGCGCTATGCTCGGTCATTCTTCCGCGACTGAAATCGATCATTAGACGCGCGAGTTTACGCGCGCGTGCGTAAAATTCGCTGGAGATACGGGAGAATGGAAATTAGGGATAGACGCGAGTGCGTCGATGTTGGCTTATATTACATATATGTATATACTTTTATGAGCGAGCTTTTTTTAGGGTAGGTGAATTAAATTAGTGTAGAAGGAAATCGTGTACATGCGGGTTTTTGAAGGAGGCGTATAGTGCTCGGCTAGTTTATTATCGTGTTTGCTCATTTTAATTACAACGAGGAAGTAGATTTATCGCGAGGCATCGTACGCTGATCAAATTTATAGCGCCCTGTTACTTAGTATGTAATTTATTATATTAAGGTGTTTCTGGGGAAACATACATTAAACTTTTTACGGCTCATTTCTTTTTAATATGTACAATGTAACGTCATGCTTCATCAATGTCAACACTTTTTATTATAACTAAATTAATAATTGTCATTATTTCGAATAGCTCTTATTTAAAATCATTCAACCAGCCGCGCGTTATACTAATTCTCCAGACAATTTTACTTACTCATGTATTTATACGATTCCGATGAGAAATACCAGAAACGGCTTATTCTTATACATCGTTCCTTGCTAAATTGAAAATTCCTTCTGCATATCGCTCGTATATTCGCGTACATTCAGCGCACAAAATATTTCCCCTCTCTCTCTCTCTCTTCAATCCCCAGCTCGAAAATTTCCTCCCCCGGGGAAGCTAACGCGCATTTCTTGGGTCATTTCGTCGCAGGACGACGGCAGACTTTATTATCGTCCGACACGCGACGCCCGAGTAAACAGACAAAAAGCTCTTTACCCAAGGTGTGGACGCTCCTGGTTTTTCGGTATGTAATATCAGCAGATTTTTTGGCAGTAAGGCGTGACAGTGATTTTCAACGAAATATTTTTGATAAAGAAATGATCAACAAGTAACAGATAAATATAATGTGATTAAAATATATACTTTTATTGTATCATAATAATTATATATCAAAATAAAAAGAAAATACAAAGTATATTTTTATATTTACTCAAGTATACATTATAAACGAATATTTGAAATATAAGTTATCTATACATACATAATGCTACAAAACTTTGGACATTCCCTTACCCTCACCCTTATCTTATCTCAAAAAACCACATACAAAACTCTCTGAACCCAAATAAATACTAAAATATTCTCTTTCTTCGTTCGCGCTAAAATTGCATTATTTTTTTGTTCCCATTTCTCGGTATCGCCGCTTTCCGTAACAAATCTGTCTACTCAGGTGATTTTTCTCGTGTAGCGCTATTCGCTTGCCCGAGGAAGAGAGAAAAATCGCTAGGTTGCATGCCGGCGCCATAAGAAAAGTGCTCAAATGCAGCGCGCCGTGATGCCGCGAGATTCAAAAAGCCGGCAAAGCGAGCGACGACGTCGTTGTTTTTGCAGGCGCCGCATCGGTGTAAAAAGCAACGATGCGAGCGATTTTTCACGCTAAATTTTCCGCTACCGTTGAATTGTAAATATAGATACAATTTATTGTAATGAAGATCGTTTGTATTGGTTTTTCGACGGTGAGGATGCATCTTCGATGCATATGTTGTGTCTTTGGTGATCTTATTGTAGTAACAGCTTTGTTTGTTGTTCAAATGTAGTGAAATGGTAACTGAGATTTTTTTTTGTTGCATTTACTTATGAGTATAAAGGTTTATTTATTTACTGTTTCAATATATTTTCTACGTAACGAAAATTCTACAATATTTAAATTTTAATATATTCTTTGTTATTATGGATGAAGATAAAATGAAAACTTTTATTTATAATTATGGCTTGCGTTAAACTGTTTATTTTAGTATAGCATTTGCAATTATAAGGTTAATGAGTCAATAAAACCATTAATGGCAAGCATTTAAAAATAATATTACTACTATATTACGTACAGGCGACACAAGCTAAAAATACATTTGATTACCAGTTAAAATTTAACAATTTATTTTGATCATTTCCTTTCGTAAACTTTTAATCCTTGATTACCTATTAGAGTTACGGGTGACTTATTAAAAACTAGCACAGAGCTTTTTATTACGAAATAACGATTTATCTTTAAACTTTGTTAGCGTGGCTCATTAGAATGCTAAGAAGTAAACTTTCACGAAGATGTTTTGCATAACTTTGCCCAACCGACTTTTTGCTTACAACCTAACCCGTTCCCCCCCTTGATAAACTTAAACTCTGTTTATTTTTTTTATCCAAAACAACTTCAACAGCAACAACGAAAAGGAAAAAAAAATAGAAAAACTCCCAATCTTGCGGTACATACTTCCAACCCTATCATCATCTTCAAAATTCTCCAGCCAAAACACGTTTGCATCCTCGACACAATATTCACAATCAATTTGAATATTCGCCACGCGCTCTTTTCCACTTCAATAACCATAACTCGCTGGCACTCCTCGAAGCCCGTCGAAAAATTTTTTGGCACCTCTCTCGTCACATCGATCGTTGTATACACACACACATATATATATATATATACACCGGAACGCCTGCGCGTCTCTACTATACTCGCTAGCGGAAATTGACGCTCTCGCAAGTGCGCGCGAAAATGCGCGCAAGATTGATCGATCAGAAGTCAATCCTTCGAAAAAGCCCACCACCGTGGCATGACACGCCGGAAGATGGATGATCATCGACCTGCTGGTATAGTGGTAGTGGTCGTGGTGGTGGCGGTGGTGGCGATGGTCTCGAGGTCAAGGCCATTAATTTTTCCCTCTCTCTCTCCCTAGTCCTTTTTGCGACCATCTTTGCCTTTTTTTTCACGCTCTCTCGCTTTTGCTATCTCCCGCGTACGTTTTTTTTCCTTCGGCGGGTGGACGATGCGTGAGGGATGTTATAGTTGCGGGGATGATTATAAGGAGGTGCGCACTGGAATCTGATTGTTTTTCGGTAGGATGGACGCGACGGGAATGTCAAGATCGAGAGAAAGTTGTGATGGATAAAGTCCGGAGTTATGGAGGATGCTGGTGGAATTGACGGTTTATTGTTAATTGAATCAGTCTTTTATCTTTGCAGATGGTTTTCGGATATATTGTGGAAAATATTAATTGTTACTGCATTGTGTAGCCAAACAAGAGTATACATGACAGTCTACATAGTATAGTACATCATTAATTAATGTACGAAAAATAAGAATTGGAAGAGAGTTATTGACTTTGTTCAAAAAAAAAAAATTTAATATTGAATGTATTGATATTGAAATTTTAATGTCAATATCTCAGCTTTCGATCATCCTCTTAGCAGAGATCGAGTTTAAATAAGATATAATTTCTAGTGCAGCGAGCTATTCATTATTTAAATTGAATAATCAATTATTATATTTATTACTCGGCATCCTATTTAAATTAAATCAAATTAATATACAATATAGAAATAATATAACGTATATGCGCGACTTAATTATAACGTGTACGCATCATTAAACTTCTAATAATTGCCTGCAGACGACTTTTTCCCAATAAGCTATTATTATAAGTAATTGAGTGACTATATACCGTGTTTATATTTTACCCACGGCTAACGCTGGCTCATTTAGCCGTCCAATTAGACACCTCGATTACTTTTTAATTAACCTTGCAGCGATCTTTTCCCGTAATAGCCGTCCGCTCAACCGACCAATAACGTAAACGCGCTCCAAGCACCGATCGAAACTCGATATTATCAACGTTAAAATATAAAGAATATTCAAATTTGCACCTAGGACCTAATTCAAAATGATTCTTTGCAATCTTCGCGAGGCTAATTGTCTCTCTTTCTCTCATTTCGTCTCGACACGGAAATTAGTAATTTTATTCTTGCTCTGCGCGCGTGCTTTTGAGGCAAAGTCGCGAGTTTCCGGGAGGATAAATGACACTCACCTCTCTTGCCTCGTCGTTCCGTAATATTTCTCTGGCTCTCGTTGCTCGCGAAATTTTCTCTCCCCCTCCTAAGAAAATCTTCATCTCTCTCGCACTCTATAGCTCCCAAGATTTTACCCTCTCCGCCGTCGTTCTATAATTAACCTTCCGCGCGAATTTCCGGACTAAACGAAATTTTCGAGTTGCTCTCATATCGTGGCCAGTTTCCTTTCTTTTTTACGTACGAGTACAAAATGGACAGAGGAGAAAAAACAATGGGGGAATGAGCATTAGCCCGCTGTATAACCTTTTTAACGTGAAATCGAAAACGCGACTGGATTTAATGAAAGAAAGCTCGGATTTCGAAGTTGTGTGCGGAGAGAGAGAAAAAGAGAGAGAAAGAGCGTAACAATGCGCCTGAAATTTGATATTGTCCGTGAAAGCAGGCGAGCAGGCAATCGAAATTGGCTCATGTCGGCGAATCTCCGGAAATTCAGTTTGAGAAATTTTTTATTAACATCAAACCGTTACTGTTGGTATACCTACGGTTAAATACTTCAACTTCATTTATTCAACTGGTTAACCATAAACGTGAACACAAAAGAATTGACGAGTTTAACAATAGAAAACACCGCTTGAAATCGACAATGTCTTTTTCATGTAATAAATAAAAGCATCGGATTACCGTAGCGTCAAAATTCTCCTCGGGACATTTCATTATTGTAAAATAACAAAGGCGGACGGGCGCGTCAGTGGTGGCAGGTTTTTCTCGTATTATTCCGCGCTCCGCTTCCGCGGCTCATTATACTTTTAGTTCGGAAAACCACGATATACCCGCGGTTCCCGTGGTAATAATAATAATTCACGCTGCGAGAACTGCGAGAGTAAGACGGAAAAATGTATGCATATAAAATAATGTGATAAGGGTCTAACTTACAAAGAATATTTTATAAATAAGGCGTTCGTAGCAAGAGAGAATAGTGAATATATAGTAATTGGTATTTCTAGCAAACATAAATATGAATGAACGAATTTACAAGATTAACAGGGTTGGCTAAAGTTACCAACGTAATTTACAATTCAATCCTTTTAATGTAATAACTTTTACTCCCTTTTGTGTTAAATTTCTTAGTTTACTTTCGGTTCTTCGTATTTTCCGTCCGGTTACATCTCAAGTGTAGTTTAACTTGAGTTTGGAAAGGGACAAGTTCAGTGTGTACATTTATTTCATGCACATCAGCATAATTAAAGTGATGTACGTAAATTATCATTGACCATAAAGTAAGTTTTAATTTAATTTTTTCATATATTATATGTGAAATCTAAAGATTCTAGTTTTATCGTCCTTACAAAATGTAACGATACATTCAAAATTAAATATAATATTATATACTTTGTATAGGAGTCTGTTGAACAAAATTATATATTCAATAAAATAACCAACATTTTACATATATGTCATGAGAAAACCAAACAAGATATTTCTTATATTCTTTTAGTACATCAAATACCCTCGAAAATAGACCTCAACCCTACACCTTCCTACATCCTATCCGAATTTCTCTATTCACCATCTCCAGCGTACTTTTCCAATTCCTATATTCCTAGCAAGCTCTCGCGCCGATAAGTCAGACCCCCCCTCCTCCTCTAATCCCTTGCCAGTGCGATACTATACCAGCCACCTTTACACACACGACGTACATGTGAAAATCTTTTGCCACCACATGATTCATCCTTCGCTCGGTGCAGGCGAATCCTTTGTGCAAATGCGGCGCCGGGGAAATTCGAGTTTCCAGGTGTACATAGCGAGCTAGCGCAAACGTCGCGTTATCAAAGTTCGGCTATTTCCTTAATCCTGCGAATTACAGTTTGAGGTGCGGTGGGTGAATGAGGGGGCGGATGAGGGTTAAGCGGAACGGCACTCGGAGGAGTGGCAATCGTCATCGCGGGATTGGGAACGGGGGATCGCTGTTTGCTTATCGTATATATGTGCTGATGTGGAAGAAAATTTGTAAATTCATATTTATCAGATGAAATAGAGAATGTGTATTTGGGTTTGGGCAGATTTCTTTGGAATGTGTGTTATATATAGTTTTACCCTTTTCGTTATGTCGTTTAATTAAAAAAATGATTGTCATTATTTTTATAAATAAATCAATTGTATGAAAAATATATCTATATAAATATCTAATTGTATAATGTAATATTATAATATTCTTACTTCTGATGATTTTTATAATGTATACAAATAAAAGGAAACATTCAGTTTATTCAGGTTCTTGAAAATAGAATAAAGTTTATTCTCCTGTAGTTGATTAAACATGTTATTTAATCTTTTTAATGCCAGTGCAATATATATGAGACATTCTACCTCTACTAATTCAGCTGCTGCGTACGAGCGCCACATTCTGCTATTTGCCGTGTTTGAGGTGCTAAAATGTACATTTAAAAAATGTACAATAAGCGTGTTTAATGTATTTTTTCTTTGATTTGTAAGTGACATTGGTTTTCGATCGTTTTTGAATAAGCTTAAAAACATTGAAAACGTTCTTTTTCAAGATATGTGACATTTAATATTTTTGTAAGGATAGAATAAATAAATTATATGCTGAATCAAAAACGACAGTCACTGTAAAAAAGTAGGGGAAAAACATTGTTCATACTTATTGTGTATATGATAACTGCGTCGTGATACTCGTACAAGGCGGCTGGAAGAGTTAAATGCCTATAGTACTATATAACTAATTGAAT
Source organism: Torymus tubicola (assembly GCA_035583055.1). Lineage (NCBI taxonomy): Eukaryota > Metazoa > Arthropoda > Insecta > Hymenoptera > Torymidae > Torymus > Torymus tubicola. The sequence goes on from JAWWEQ010020804.1 coordinate 13,921, forward strand.
ATGTTGAATTTTAGAAGTAATTATAACATTATTACTTTTATAGCAAGACATAATTAGTATCATAATTCTGACTAATCAAGGACGGTACTTACTTATTCTTAATAATTCCTTCGTTATAATGTTAACTTCAAAATATTAGTTTCAATTAAAGAAACACCTATCACTCCTTTATTCTCTGCTACTTTCTATAAAATACCTTTTGGCAGTTCATCATTACCCGAGAGATACACTACCACAAAACTACAACAAAAGTATCGACACTTGCCTTTCATCCCTTACCTTTTCCACGTTTCACTAATTAATTATTCCTCTATCCTTCACCCCACTACACCATCATAAAACTTTCCTTCTAAAACTCTTCGACTATATCCCTAAAAATCTATCGTCCGTATCAACCCCTCGCGGTGCCAATCAATACCACCCAACACAATAGACTCCTCTCTCTCTCTCTCTCTCTCTCTCTCTCTCTCTCTCTCTCTCTCTCTCTCTTCACTTCCATTATGCATGCACAGCGTGGATCGAGCGCAAAGTGCGTTACATTACGCTACACACCGACGCGCACCTCCGATAAAAGACGATCCGCGCGTGATCGACTCCGCGTTATCCCTCCGGCGGTATATACTAGTGGCTTCGCATATTAAAGCGCGGCTGTGCAACAAGTCACGGCTGCGTTCGCGATATACGTTAGTATACACGCTCGCGTCGATCGTGGTATTATACAGGCAAAACGTCGTTGAGGGAGAGAATGCGATTAATCGTGTGAGAGGTAACTAACTTCGTTAGTTTTTGTAATGGTGGGTGCTGGTTTCGTAGTGGTGTAATGATCGATGCGGTGTGTTTGGTAATAGCTGTTTACAACGGTTGTTTTGTTTTGGTGGGTTACGGTTACATGGTAATGGATTTAATCAGCTGGATAAAAAAAGACATGTTAAAAGTATTTGAAGTTTCAAAAGTTGGGAAATGACGATGCGATATTTTTTTTAGCTTTTATCCAAAAATATTGTTGTTTTTTATGTAGGTCAAAGTGGTCTCGTCGCTTGCCTGCACGTCATTTGTCAAGGGAAAATATCTTTTTCGTATAGTTCATAGAATGCGACGGGTTATCAATCTACTGTTTCCCCAAAGTTCCTCGGTTTTCAATGGGTCTATTGTCGGGTGTTTTACTTGCTTTTTAGATGCTTGATTAAGAAGATGACAGATTGCACTCGGTCATCGTCAGATCATGTTTAAAAGCTATTTGGAATCATTCATAATCATCGGTATACATAACAATACTTTCACATCATACCAACCAGCCGCATAGATCTCTGTCATCTTACATCATGTTTTCATGGACATTCATTATTTTATCACTCCCTACAACCATCGAAAACCTTATATCTTCCAACTCCCTACCCAAAAATAAAATTAGCATAGCTTTCAGAAACCTTTCAGATTCCTCTTACACAATGCATACGTACGTACGTATATGTATACAACTTTACCCCAATACCAATCACATTCGCTACTCTCTCTCTCTCTCTCTCTCTCTCTCTCTCTCTCTCTCTCTCTCAACCCTCAGCTAGCTGCAACCGCATACCCGTCCGCGCACCTGCGCGAACATTCGCAGCACGCCATATCATCGCGACCGCATCTTAGCATACAATTTCGGAGCGCTACACAGCGCGACTGCATGCGCGCACACCTGCCAACGATTGATTTATGCGGTGTCTGTGTGTGTAGTGTAAGTGTATGTATATATCTAGGTATCGACTATATATCCTGGATACAGAGGCCACAATGGGGTAAGACACGCTCTAGCGAGTTACGCTGCTGTTCGGACACGCGTGTACGGACTTCTTAATTGATGAAGAGCGCGCACGCCGCGTCGATCGATTTGCTTGTGCTACGCGTCGCGTGTGTCTATTCTGCTCAGGGAGTTTCCCTAGAGTCATGGAGAAGTTAAAGAGAAGGTGAGAGGGTGACTTTCTGGATTTTTTTTTTACTTGCTATTTTCGAGAAAGGGAGAAGTTTCGGGATGAATGCTTCTCACGGGTCGTGCATTTTCTTCGGCAATTAAAAAAAAATCGATTGAAGAAAGAACGTGGGGGGAATTGAGTGGAAATGTAAATGAGATGATTTATTCAGGAATAAGGGGTGTGGTTTTAAAAGGCTTTGGGTTTTTGTTTTATTTTTATAATGTTAATCTATAGGTGTTAATGATTTTGAAGATTTCATGATGATTTTTTTAATGCTTTTTTGGAGCCTATTCTCATATGTTGTAATTGTAACAAACCACTAAACGTTAGTTAAAATTTCTCTTCGAAACATTAGTGAATATTCACCAATTCTTAGTCATCATATCTTAAAATATTCACTATTTAAAATAGAGAAATTTTACTGCAAAATATATAATTTAACTATTAAACAATACCCCAATTTTACACATTAAAATCCACATGATTGAACTTCCATTCTCTTTGACGAACCAAAATAAAACTAACCCCTGTGTACAGCTCCAACGTAACCCACAAGCACGAAACACAATCCTTAATTTATTACAAACAGCGTTGCGTATCTCACGCTCGCGCTCTGTCAACTACCTCTGCCCCTCAGGGCGTGCAACGTTTTCCACGCACGATTCACATTAAGACCTCTCGGAGTCGTCATAGCTCCTTGTAAAACCAGCCCACTCGACGTTCTGTATAACTCAGCAGCTCCCCTCGGCTCGTAAACCGCGACTTTCTCCCGCACGCAGCGGAGCAAAAAATTGTCTCTCTCTCTCTCTCTCTAATTTTGCAAACCGTGCACGCATTACGACGATCCAACGGCTTCAAAAAGTCAACTCTACGCGCGAGATAATACGGCGTGTATAAGCGAGGTGCGTTAATGTCAGGACTTGGCGGGTATACGCGCGACTGCTCGAGAGGAGAATCCTCTCGACCTACTTTGTGCGCCGTGTGCACACTTCCTTTGTGTCGCGAGGTGTGCTTTGCTCTGAGGCTCGAGTCTAGCGATGCTTTTCAGTTCTATATATATATACGCGAGGGCTTTCATTTGTCGAATTAACGCACAGGGCGAGAGGTAAATGTAAGTGTGGTAGCGAGAGTGGAATGCTGGAGGGTGAAAACTTGGTGTTACTTGCTTTTTTTTTTTAACTTTTTTTCTTTAGAGATCGAGGAGGACTGGCTTTTCGGAAGGTAGTTGAGTGTTTTGAGAGGTGACAATAAATTGGCGCGATGAGTTTTTGGTAACTTTGATATTGAAGGAGGCTTGAGAGTTGTAAGGAGTGTATTATACTTACACGGTATTTTGGTTTCTGAGAAAAAAATGCAGAAACACTGAGATTTTTCCAATATTGTCATATATTTGAACACTTTAATCTCGCTTTATATTCTCTGGTGGAAATCCAAAACATTTTATAAATTGGGTATTTAGTAAATTCTAGTTCGCGATGAAACGCGAAGAGCGAGAGAAAGACAGAAAATAATGATAAAAAGAAAGTTACCGAAATATCTAATTCTAAAAGGGCTATCGTAAATGTTTTTCTGGCCTTCATATATTATTTATATTGTAGGAAGCTATCAGTTAAAGTTATATATCATTTAATTTAATGACGAATTTGTAAGAAAAATTAAAAAGAAAATTTTAAGGTTATGTCATTTTAGTACCAATCTATTAAATGAGCTTATAATGGGAGAAAAAGCGTTTCATCGCTGACGATTAACCGGCCATTTTTCCTACCCATTTGTTAAGATTCTGGCTATTTCGTGACACACGAATTTCTAGCAGGGTTGTAGAATAATATACATGATTTTAAATTATTTCACGAGGAATAATGAAATGACCAAAATTACTGAAACAAACAGATTTCATATGTTCATGCAGTTTTCCTTTTTTTATACTTAAAAAGTCAAGTACCCAGACAATTCTGTCTTCTCTTATTTTTTAAAATTTGATTTTAAAGACTCCACAAATATCAATCAGCATTTATTTTGGCACTGCTTCTATTTCTAAATAAAACCTAATTGATAAGCAACATGATCAAATCTCAACTATATTTCTCACATGTTTCTGTTCTCTACACGCGAATTCTTTTTTATCCAAGAAAATCATTTATACGACCAGACGTCTTTCATATAAAACAGAAAACGCCAAGACGAATCGTAACATCGAGTCAACGTCATTGTACCGTTACTGAATATAGCGCGTCACACATTCGCTCGCGTCCATAAATCCGTTCGATCGCACCTATACGCTTTTCTCCATGTTTTGCTCCCCTCTTCCATCCATTCGTCGACACATCCTGCATGCAAGTCTCCAAATTATTTACGATCCTACCACCTCCGTCTTTTTTACATCCCTCGCATATAACACACCTCCGCTCTAAAAAAAAGTAAAAAAAAAATGAAACGAGAAAGAAGGAAGAACCAAGCGGACTTGAAATCTTGAAGACAGCACGGAACTATATTCAGCGGCAGCCGGTGGGTGAGTATACCGCGCGAACGTAAATTCACTTTAAAGCGTATAATTTCGCGAATGAACCGACACACGACGGCGAATTTCCAAAGGGAGAGAGAAAGAGAGAGTGAGAGGGAGGATATCTTTGTCCTTGAGAGAGCATAAAAGCTCCGCCGGCCTCGTTAAACCCGACGTTTATTCCTAAGGGCAGTAAAGCAAACTTTTATTACCTAGCAGCGCGCACGAGTTGCTCCGCACGCGAAAGTATATGACCAAAAGCAATGGACACAACGAAGACGAAAGCGGAAAAATTGTCGATGTATGTGGTGAAAAGATAGAGAGATGGATATTTTATTGGAGGATATACAGGCTACGATGATGTTCTTTCGTGCGTGTATTTACATATATCGGAGGTCGTTCGATGACACGACGTAATGCTAATGGCTAACGACGCCTTACGTGTGTATCGGCTGGCCGTAATAGCGATAATGGTGGTAATAAAGACGCGTGTAATCGCGAAAACGGCGAATTTTATGAATTTTCGGGAGAAAAGAGAGAGATAGAGAGAGAAGGGAAGGGAGATTTGACCTTGGGAGAAATGAGGAAATCCGGGTGTGTAATGGCTGTTATGCACATGCTTGGAGTAAATCGTTTGTCATGGCAATGACCGATAATGGCATGTAAATGTAAATGATGTGCTTAGGAAAGTCGATACATACATAAATGTTACTTTGAAACCGATTATTCTAATGGTCGTGTATAGCTTTTAGCTTGAGTTATGATTGAAGTTATATATAAATTGTCTTTTGTGTTTCATTTGTGTTTTAGGAAAAAGTATATTGTTATGGTAATTATTGTATCTACTCAATCATTAGTTGTGTATTTTGCAAGAGAGCTTTATAGTTATTAATCCCATGCATATTGGATATGATATGAATAAATCACAGATCGACCTATATACAAAGAAAATTACTAGCAATGTATGAAATATTGTATTTTAGCATTATTAATGGATAATTGGTTGAATAATATTTTGATTATACCATTGAGTGGTAATTAAATTATTCTATCACATTGTATGTTATCTCTTCTCTTCAACCACCAAATATATATCTGCATCATTAAAAAATTTTAATTTAATCCCCCACACGAATACAGCTTTAAAAGATAAGCAATTTCGAAACGACCTTTCCCTGATGTTTGCTGCACCTTTTTAAAAAACAATTCCGCTTCATGTCTTCTAATTAAAATTTAATTAAAGACCATTTCCACGGCGAATCTCTCCTCCCTTCCCTCTCTCTCTCTCTCTCAAAAAAGCACGTTGCTATTTTTGCAACAACTCTCGTAAACGATGCCTCATAAGCGATTCAGTTGTACTCGTCGCCCGACATCAAACGCAATTTTAAACATTTTAATGTCGCCAACTCATTAGACTAATGCGGCGATGGCATTCGTTTTCGTAAGAAGACGCTTAATTCGTCCGCTCCGAGTTTAACTTAAAAATACGTGAAGCAGCAGCAACAGCAGCAGAACATTTGCATATAATTTGGCGAGCACATTTAAATAATTAACGTCACTCTAACGAACTTTGCTCGAAAACAGCGTCAGCTTTTTAAAATTCGGACGTTTCAAATAATAACGTATATACATTGGATGTTTTATATATACAATGCGTTTGCTTTGTATGTGGGTGTGTGTGTGTGTGTGTTTTAAAACAACGCAGGTGCAGTAAATCGATGAACTCGGCCACAAAGTTCGGTCTTTTTAAAAGACTGGAGGATGGAGAAAAACAAGATGAAAAAACTACCCTCGAATTTACTTCCGTTGCACTTGTTTTGCAGGTGTGCAGTCGTCGCTCGTGTAATTAGAGGAAACACGGCATTCTCCAATTAAATCCGGCGGCGTTCCCGGAATCTCTATGAAATTTATATATATATACCACATACCCAAGTGGACCAGATAGAAGAATATCTCCTCTTCCTCTGAGCTTTTTTTTCATTAGTCTCTCTCTCTCTCTCAACAGATCATTCTCTCTTTCTTCCCTAGTCTTTCTTTTGTGTGGGCTACATCCTCCTCGTAACTTCAAGAGTATCAAGTTTAGAATCGGTTGACCCCTACCCCTCGTTACTTGGCCGCACAGGCGGCTATGCAAATTCCGAAATAAATAACGGCGCAGCGGCGTAACGAGAGCGAGGGCCTAATTGAAGTTCTTTATTAGCCGCGCAGCTTTATTATTGTGGTCTGGGTAGGCATAGATATATATTGTTAGGGGAGCGGCGAATGGTAAAAAATGAAATTACCGGCGTGTACCGGCGAGCGCATGCGAAGCGTGCATTTGACTAGCAGTAAAGAGTGTATGTATATATATATATATATATTACGAAGTACACGCGGTCTAATTGAAATTCTTTTTATTAGTATATACGTGGATGAATTACGTGTATCATTAGGCGAGATGGATGATGGTGAAAAGCTCAAGATTGTTAGAGGTAGCTCAAGGATGGAATTAATTGGGTCGAAAAAGTTGAGGCTGGTGGTTGGTTTGTATATGCACTGTGGGGAAAGAAATGCTTTGATCGTAATACTCGTTTGCATTTAATGGTGCAGTATTATTAATTATTTGTGCTTGTATCTCGCTTTATTACACTTTTCATATTTATTTCGCAACAGTTAATATAATATGATATTTAAATTGCCAATATGATATCGTTATTTAACGTGTATCTTCAAAACTCGATATGTATTCATTTGCAAAACTTTTCATTTGAAATATAACAGAGACAAAAATTATAGGAATCGTGTTACAACACAAAAAAAAAATAATAAATTAAAAGTAAAAGTAGAAAATATTTCACTGGTAGATGTCACTCGTATACATTCTATATTTAATCCTGGATGATAATAATTTTGCTTAATTAGCACATAGAATTAATTTGAATTTGAAGATTAAATATTAAAATTCTCTAAAGTCTCATGTTTTAATAAAATTCGAAACCCATACATCAAAAGAACCGCTATATCCTCGCTGAAAAAATATCTCTCTTATTTATTCAAACCCAAATAATCTACCTCCCACCTTATAACTCCCTTATAATCTCGCAATTTACAATCTCCCTAAATAACGAATACCGGCGTCTTTTCAGCGCTTTATAACCTTACGTCGCATACTCTTCACGTGATGTATAATATATTTTAAAAATTCGCGATCAGCGCACATGTCGGTGAAGAAGCCTCGTGGCTAACTTGTCGGCCCATTCTTGGAGCAACAAAGCTTCTTACAGAAGCCGACGAAGGTCGACGCTAGGAAGTTTTCGGGAAATTATCAAAGGAATGAGTTAACGGAGAGGCGGGGATTGCAGAAGAGGGGAGTGTTTTCTTTTGGTATTTGTGGGGGAGGGGGGGGGGAAGTTGGACTGATTATTCGTTTGGATTGGGAAGGAGGTTCGGGGGTTGATTGTAGGAAATTATGGGATGGTGATACAATGACAAATGATTGTAAGCAAGAGGGACGGATGTTTGGATCGTTAGAAATGGAAATTATGATTTTGAATGCTTAAAATCAGTATCATATTGTGCCAAAATGATGTTTATCGTTATACGAACTGTTTTGTTAATTTGCTCGTTAGTATAAATGGGCAAATCGATAAATAATTAAGCAGAAAGAAAATGTCAGGTTTATATTTTGAATAATAATTTTACGTTATCTAAATGAAAATTTAATTCAAGAAATAAAAATAACTTTGAGTTTTCTTTTATAGAAACCGACTGGCAAAAAGCTCGGTTTGGAAGAAAAGACGTATTTTCGTTGACAATTTTTACCAAAACTTAGTTTTATTCTTATAACGTTAAAAGCAGTGATAAAACGAAAAGCTTGAACGAAATTTTTTGAAAATTCCCTTGTCACCGTAGTTGAAAAGAAAGTAAAGGAAAACCTTGCACGAAGAGTTTGGTCGACATATTTAAACCAGTTTAGGAACTGTGATGTGAAAGGCAGAAGGAGGTGATCATATGCGGAGCGTTTTGCAAAAAAAGCTTTAAAAATTTTGAAATACCTTTGTGTTCTACAGGATAGATATTTAAAATACCCAAAGTACATTTTTCTTCTCCATGAAAGTAAAATAAACAGCTTACTAAAATATTTGTAAAAAAATGATTTTCCCCTGTGAATATTAAATCTTTTATAAAGGTGTATTAAAAAAAAATTTTAATTAACAGTTTGTTAACTTTGAGCTTACTTTACGTAGACAAAATTTTTTTATTTATGCAAAGTAGAACAGCGAGGAACCTCAGTATAGAGATTAAAGTATAATCTCTATTTTGAAAAATACACACCGCAGAATATACAAAACAATAGTTTTCTCTATCTTCCATTTGGTCTTTTGTTTGAAAAAAAGGCAGCCATCAAAAGATTTATATTTTTTAAATCCCTTTCAACTAAACATTTCGCATTAGTTTAAGACTATAAAAGCCATTTTTCGATAAATTCCTTTTTACAATTAGCAAATGTTATTAAAAAGAAAACAATTCATAGAATTTGCCCCTACAAACAAGTAGAACAAGATCACGTATGATCAGACATCACGATACTATACTTTTCTACAACCTCTCTATCTTCCATTTAAAATTAATAACATTCTTATCAATCCTCCACCACCAACTTAACCCTCCCCCATAACCTTTTCAAAAAGATGTTCACCTTTATTCTTTATCTCTCCTGCCCCTCTTCAGCACCTTCTCACTCACTGTAAACTACCCTACGCGTCGACCCTCATCTTTATAGGTCATCATCCAGTCCGCCCATCATAGCTCGCAAGAAAGAAGGAAAAAAAAAATTAAGCGCCGTCCCTTCGTCGCCCTTGAATCAAAATTAAACCCTCATCGTAAGAAAAACCGCACGGCAACCCTTAAGCTATTCTTCATAGCACGTATAGGATCGATGGGGGAAGAGCGAAGGAAGACTGACGGATTACGGGGGATGATGACGACGACGACGACGACGACAGTGGCGGCGGCCTCTCAAAGCTCCAACGGATTTAAATTCAATAAGACGATGTTTGGGGGCGGGCACATGGCAGCTGCTGTCCGCTCGCGTATGTGTGCGCGTGAGAGGGGGAGCATAGTGGCTTTGGACGTAAATTTAATCCTGAGGTGGGAGGATAGTGTCGTGCGGACCAAATATGGTCGCTGTTATTTATGGTCATTTAATTTTTAGCTAGATTTTAGTCGTAGGTGTATCAGTAGTTTTTGTATCATCTTTTGTATTAAAATGATTATGATGTTATATTGAATAGAGAATGTCAGTATTTTTTCATTAAATATATGAAGAATGAAATATTCTACATATTAGGGTATTTTGATTATTCGTTTTTGTCTTATATCGACATTAATGACATAAATCACACAATTAATTCCAAATACGTTGAATACGTTAAATTTGAAAATTTCTATATACGGTCCCTCATTTCTACCACCGTACTTTATATAATAAACGACATAAGAAATAGCTTTAATTTCCACGAACACTAAACCACGCTATAGCGACATACTTTTCCACAGTCACAAAAAAAAAACAACCAGCACGCGCACACGTTTCCGCGAATGCAACGTACGACGACTCGGCATATTTTATTCATTCCCTTCCCTTCGCCATGTTACACCTGCAGCATATATACACATATTCGCAGTAGGCGCGTACGAGGTATCGTATCAAAGACTAATGACTTTGTCGCGGAAAAATGGCGCGAAAATATTTCATGCGAGTCGAGCCGTTTGTACGACACTTCGCTTGTGAATAATACAGTCCTCCCCTCTTTCTCTTAAATTTCATTTCCCCTAGATATATATGTGTGTGTGTGTGTATATATATATATATATACATATGCGTACACGCATCATGCTTTCGACTCCGTGTATCGGCATAAATTTGCGAGGACGAGATTCTTCAAGCGCTTAGAAAATTCAAAGGGAGAAGGGAGAGAGAGAGAGTTCGATGTCCCATTAAAAAGAAAGCTCTCCGCACGTGTCGTTACCGTGTGTTGATCTTATACGCGGAAGGTAAGGGGAATAATTTATTTAAAGCTTCGGGGAGGGGAAGAGACACGTTCAAGCTTATTTTTCACTTACATGTATTGGTGGCAAATTGATTGTGGATGAGGAATTTACAATATATTGATTAATCTTTAAGGATTCGGCATAATTTTTACGTAATAAGCGAATGCATTTTTTTTTTAGTGAGCTAGCTGTAAAAATTTTAGAAGCCAGAGGAAGTATTTAGAAAGTGCACTTTAAAAGGAATAAAAGTAATCTTGATGAAAATCTCGGGTTTACTGCCGCCACGGTGGAGTGCATTTTTACTTTATGCTTAACATGCGCGCTTTGTTCATGTTTTTTTATCTACTCCAGGAAACAAAGCTCCTAGACTCTAAGTTCCTTATTTCAGCGTACAATATAAAGAACCGCAGAACAGCAATTGTTAATAATATTTATCTTCTTAACTCGTGCGGCGTATACTCCATAAACATTATTTCGTCATTATCCCATTCGGTAGCCACAACATCGAATACCGAGACGAGCAGTTTACCCGAAATCCGTTTAATTATCGTTCCCTCGTCCTACGTGTTTTTCCTACCTTTCTTGGGTTACATAACACACGTATAAGCGCGGGTAGCAAAGCGAAACTGTCGAAGGCAAACATCGCCACATCACCGATATATACACACACACGTGCGACTCTATAGAAGGAGATTTTAGCAGCTATATACGCATACAAACACATACACACATACACACAGCCCTTCTCTATTTACCTCGGATACACATCGACGGTTCTCGCTATCCTGCATAAGGCGCCTGTTTACAAATGCGCGCGCCGTTTATTTTTCGTCTTTTGACGCGCTCGCCGACGGGATTTTCAAATAAGTGAGTTTCAACGCTGGATTTGTAAGCGCTTGCGGGTGAATAACGCGAAAAGGTCACACGGAGTGCCAGGTCCATTAGGAAGCGGACTGTGAGGATTATGCGGTGGTTTTGAAGCTCTTCTCCTTATTCTGATTTTTCTCTGTTTGACTAGGACGGACACGCGGTTTGACAAATTGACGGGGATATTTTAGGGGTGGGGAAAAAAGGATGCGGTGGGGGTGTGAGGTATTATGAATTTTTTAAAGGAAAATTTTAGATCTGTAGTGGAGTAGAAAAAATATTTAAATTTGAATTTTATTCAGAAAATTATTTGTTTAAAACTAAAGTTACATCAAAGAAATCGTACTTTAAGTTTTATAATTTTTTTAATACAATCCAGAACTCTTATCGATTTTTCAAAAGAATCAAATAACCGTGATAAAATAATCCTGAAATTTTGCAAAAATATCCTATCTATAGTCTTTGATAAGTAGCTGGTAAAAAAAATGTGAAAATCAATGTTATTTTTTCTCATCTCGAAATGAAAATACTATCCTATCATTTTCAAAAAAAGAGCAGAGAATTCAAACGTTTATTCACAAGATTCCACCGGCGATTGAATTATTTCAATATTCTTTCTTTCAATTTTTTCCGACCAACGCAGGCGACCGCAAAACAACCAGAGTTAAATGATAAAAAAAAATTTATATTCCACGGGTATAGTTCATTCTTAAGAAAAAAAATTTTCTTCCCGTTCTTCAGCACCCGACTCATTCTTTTTAAAGACTACGTGGATTTGTGCTTATCAAGGTGGTTCGAAGGTTTACGCAGGGATCTAAAATTTCTCAAGGCTTCTTCTTCTTTTTCTTCCCTGCTGAACCACACAATGTGAAAACGGCCCAAGCGCTTGATTTAAAAATGTTTTTCTTAAAAAGAGAGCCGAGGAAATTCCATTCTCATCGTTCGGGTAAGAGTTTTACACTAGCGATGTAAAAAAAGGCGTATGAATATCTTTTTACTATTTCAAAGTAAGAAAAAAAGGGAAATCGCTATTTTATTAACAAGTGCGAACTGAGTAAGACATATTGTCGGGTAGCGGGTAAATTTAAATATTGAGTTTAGGCAAGAGGGCAAAGGGAATTTCAGTGATGAATAAAAAAAACACTACTCTTATACAAAGTAAGAAGGATTACGTGAACCGTTATTCAGCGAAAACCTTCCGTAGTAAGCGCTTTCGTTTAAATTTTCAACGCTTTTGTTCCATTTTACATTTAACCAACGATTGCCGTCATCTCATTCTTCACGCTACTTATACATTGCGAACTGTAATTCCTCATTACGCGTTACAAACGCAAACACGCTACTTAACCTTTCGTAATTAAACCTTCTCGAGGATTTCCAAAAAAATATACTTTCAACTTTAACCTTTTCCTTAGAAAACTCGAAACAATACTACTGATCTCTAATTAATATTACGGGACTTCAAAGCTAGCTAGCGTACAAGAGAGAGAGAGAGAGAGAGAGAGAGAGGGAGAAAGCTATAATTACGGAGGGGTAAAATTCGCGGCAATTATGCCGTTTACGCGAGTTTGTGTCTCGCCTTAGACCGCTGAAGCAAGTAGCGCTAACGCGCGTCCCGAGTTTCCTCACATCAAAGGCGGCTTTTCCCACCTCAACCCGGGACATTAAACCAATTTCCACATTAAGGTGAAGCTCCCTCGCTCTCTCTCTCTCTCTTACTCTCCATCTCATAGCTGATCATTTATTCGCAATGTTTTTGACTGTGCGTCATTTTTGAGGTTTAGTGGCGAATCCCATTTAGAAATCCGGAAATAATGTTGAAAAATAATCATATTCCGAAATAGAATTATTGTATATCTTTGCAAATATGACAGATATGCTATAATGATATATTTCGAAATTAGAATATCATTATACACAAACTGACAGAATAAATACAATTTTCATTTCGTACAGCAAACGCATACACTAAAAAAAGAATTGCGCATTGAATTTTCTCTCTCTCTTAATTCTTTAATTCGACAGACATCGTAATAAGTGTATCGCAACTACAATCGAGTATTTTATTCAGCGCATCGGAAAAACCGATACCCCGTACGTCAAAAGAATAATACACGCATATACAACACAACTTGCGTGGTAATCCACACGAGCGTAGAGCGTGCGGGGAAAAAAAAATAAAAGAAACGTCGACTTAGTGCAAATAAAGAGAAACTTAATCAACTCGTTGCCGACGAACGCGAATAATCCCTACAACTTTTTACATCCCTCTTATATAAAGGTACGCGTACCGACGAAAGTTATTTGCATTTAAATTCCCAACCTCTCTACCTTTTTCGCGTCTTCATATTCAGGTTCATTCCGTCAAAGCCTCTCTCTCTCTCTCTCTCCCTTTGCAAATTCCACGTCGCTTTCAAATGCAGTAAAACAAGAATAATCTCTTCCTCGCGGCCGAGTTAAGTCCTCGTTCAATCGGATGAGGTGGGACAGTGAGAGAGAGAGGAAATCCTGGTGTAATATCTTATGAAAAGAAGCAGGAGAGAGAGAGAGCGCGCGCATCATCTTTTTTTAGCGCTAGCGTGAATTAAAAAATGCTCCTTACGACTCTTTATTCCCAGGTTGGACGTTGTGTAAGAAAAAGCTGGACCTGATATTTCTCCCGGATGGAGCTGCGCATTAGTCAGATTATTTGATGAGGCGCAGTTACTCCCAGGTGGGTTTTATCTCGTGTTTTACCCTTTTTGCAGCTTTAAAGTTTCGACAAGGAAGGACGAAGGGAATAAATAAAATATTTAACGAAATATGTTTCAAATGCTTTTTTTCTTTTTCAATTATTAATATTATTTTAATTGACTTGGCAACTCTGAAGGAGTTGAGAAATTTTTTGCTCTTGAGGCACAGCTGTCAGATGGTCTTCTTTTATTTAGTCGTTTTGCGAAAATACTTTTAATAAAGGAAAATTCATTTGCGTCATAAATACGAAGATGTAATCAGAAAGAGATTCATTTTTCATAGAACGACTATCTTGTTCCTAACTTGTTATGCATTTCAATCTTTATTTACGATTTCAATAAATTAAAAAAACACAGTAGTATTCAAAATACACGTAGATAAGCTTTTTCATCGGATTAAAATGAAAAGCGAGGGTAGGTAGTACTATTGATTTTCGTGTAACTCCATGTCAATAAAAACACAAAGTTCAAAAAAGATAAACATCTCGAATTCGCAAAAAATAACTTTATCGATACGTTTACCACACCCATTTGAAGATATAGTAAAACCGGGTTTATTATACGCCTACAGTTTAAAGCCACACGAATGAACGTTCCGGTAGCGGTAAAATCTCTCATATACACGGCTGAACGCGTGGGCGGGTTGCACACGTGTATATGTATCAGCAAACCGGCTGAATTATTATCTCCTCGCCATTAAGAGGTTATGTATATGAGACGGGCGAGGCTTGACCCTGTAAAACTTACGGGCGCGCGCGCGCGCGCGGGCGGTGTATATTATAATACCAATTTCCTCTTGGTTTCGTGTCGAGTCGGCGTAACAACCGCTAATTATGCTAGCTGAATGTAAATGTTAATATTTTTGTGGCGCGATTCGTGGGTGGTTTATCTTGTACGTGTAATGGGAACGGGGGTGCTGTTAAAAATAGCAAAGTGTATTTTGTATAGGGGTTGGGTAGATATAAAAGTTTTGGTCTTATTGTTTTGAGGGAGACCGAAATAGATTGTAAAGTGGCTTATGTGAAATCCCGGAGTTTTGATATAAATCAATTTGTTGCTTACAAGTAAATAAAGTAGCGCGTGAAATAGTTTTATTACTTACAAAGTTACTAAATCGCTTTCAGTATTGTTTAATACATAAATTTACAGTGCCTATAAAATGTGGACTTTGGTACGTTGGAAGATCATTTCGGACGATTGTCATTTTATTTATATGAAGCATCGAAACATTAAAATAAAACAATCAATCACGCGTACACTTGTATATAACAATGATCCATACTTAATATCCACAAATGAAGTTGAATAAAATAAAAATAAGCGAGTAATATTTCTTTAATTATTTTACTTGATATTCAAACGCAAAAGTCAGCCATTAATCATACGGCAACGTAAACAAACTCTTTCCCTGAACGAAAACCTTGCGCAGTCTCATAAATTATAGCGTACGCATCAGGCAGGCCATTCTCTCCTCCCTACCGTAAAACTTCCAATTACCGTAATCACGCGCTCCACTCACATGCTCGTATGGACAACCATACGCACGCGCCTGTATATCCTTTTTCCTCCCTCCCTCGCACATAAACAGCGAGAGAAAGAGAGAAAAAAAATGCCACCACAGCGTCGAAATAAAAAGCAACAGGAGGAGGATGCGGAAAATGCGTCGAAATACGCGCAATAATCGGTGCGCACGCGTTGCTATGGTGATAAATCCGATATACAAGGTGACCATCTTAGAACGCACCACATTGATAACGTTACAACAAAATAATTAATCAATGAATAAATTCCG